>JBAMJV010007768.1:0-46225 GCA_037951105.1 Echinarachnius parma | reverse complement strand
TTTCACGGCGACTCGCAACGACTCACAACGGTTTACTAGAAAGAATCGACTCGATTTAGCCACAGTTTAACGATTAATACGGCGACAAAGAACGAATAGTCGTTCTTCCTCGTTGCTCAACAAGTCAGTTCGTCCTTATTTTGTCTTTAACCATCGCGGTAGAAAAATCGTCGCAGAAAAAAAGTTTGAGCGGCGATTTTTTCGGCGAATCGCAACGGATTAGCATTCGTGGAGAAATCGCTCAGGTCGTTGTGAATCGTTGTAATTCGTTCTTGCTCTTCGAACAATCCGTTGCGAATCGCGTAGAACATCGTGCACAACGACGGTTTTGAATCGGCTCAAAACTGTCGCTATGCCGCAACGATGTAATCACAATCGTTGCTCATCGTTGCTATTCATTGTGAATCTTACCACCTCGTCGCTAATGCCCAAGTCACATGTGCCTGTATAGCCTCCCATTAGAGCCACGTGTTGTAATTTCTGTAGAATGCACTAAAACGAAGCTATCCGGTGGCCATATCGTGGCTAGACCGTAGCAATACGTGGCAGTTCTTGTTTTTTCCCTTCACGTAAGGGAATTAAGGCAGAGAAATATGTCGAAGTTAAACATTCTACTAATATATGGCTCTTATATCAGCTCTGTCTCTAACTGGAATGCTTGTTCGGCGAGGGAGAACAGACGATTGCAGGGAAACCCGTGCTGCGTCGTACTGATTCGTGGAAGTTTGCATCAAATCAGCACGAAATAATACGAACCAGAACGGAAAGCGACGATCTGTGCAACGACGCGGTACGAGTCAGAACGAATTGCAACGATGTGAAAATGACTAACCACGAATTCGCAACGACAACTAGTCACGAGTTTGATTTAATCGTGTTGGCCCGGCGACTATTTGTTAACAGGTACGATATGCAACAATTCAGTACAAACAGTAGCGTCTCATCCTCTCACCTTTATTATATTTATGTCTCTTGACCCCGACCTTCATTTGGCGAACCGGTCATTAACAGTTTTATGTTACTATTTTTCCTGTTTTGTCCATCACTCGCCTGACACATATTATATATTTGTACCACGTGCGTTAAACCCTCTCTAGGCGCATCGTGATTCAGCCCCGGGATTTTCAACACCACGAGGACTTTCATCACTCCCGATAACATCACCGGTCGAGTCACACACTTGGTCGTCTTCTATCCGCGGTCGAGATTCTAGGGTGCGTCGTTTGGAGCACACCTCCACGTCGATAGTGAAAGGGTGCGTCGTTTGAAGCACACCTCCAGGTCGATAGTGAAACTCTGCATGATACATTTACTAAATGAACCACTACTCACCATTTATGGCAAAAGAAAAGAAAAACCTTAACCCATATAACAAGTGTTGAAGTCCACAGCGTGACCAGTAGGCCACGTACACCGCTGATGGTCAGCATGGTCTCATTGTAATTATAACCCTCAAAATCACCCAAACCCTAATCCTAGTGACGTTGCGTGACGTCACGATATTGTAGCGGAACACTCTTTTCGCAGTGGCGGATATACGGGGGGGGGGGGGGGTAGGGGGTTTAACTCCCCCCCCCCCCCCTTGAAAAATGTATCAGTGAAAAAAAGTGAAAAAAAGTGAAAAAAAATCACTTACGGGGGTTCAAAATAGCAAAAAAAATTCCCCGCTTCGCGGCAAGTGGACTTTTTGCCTCCGTATAGCATAATGTCTGAGAACGGTTAAAGAGGTAATTAGCACACCATTGGAAAGCAATACCACGTATACCATAATGTGCTATCTTTTCTAGCAAAATATCATGATTTATAATGCCAAACGCCTGGCTTGTTAATTACACGTAAAAACATATTTTGCCCTAATTCTACAGCATCCTCAATGGTTTGGGATTCTTGAAGTAATGTCCATGGTTGATTCCGAAGGTCAGGTTTTAATGCTTGAACATTCACATTTTTCAAACACACGCACACACCGAAACACACACACTCATCCACCCCAAAACACACACACACATCCACACAAACAAAGACACACACACACACACGCTCAAGCACACACGCACGCACACACATGAATATTCGCACACATCTATATATAATTATCGTATCCGGACTACTACCCCCTGGACAACCACCCCCGGACGATTACCCCCCGGACAGCTACCCCCTAGGACAATTACCCCCTTGACAAATTCCACCCGGACAATTACCTTCCAGGACAATTACCCCCCAAGACAATTACCCCCCAAGACAACTACCCCCCCAAGACAATTACCCCCAAAGACAATTACCCCCAAGACAACTACCCCCCAAGACAACTACCACCCGGATAATTACCCCCCGGACGATTACCCCCCAGACAATCACCCCCCGGTCAATAACCCCCGGAATATTACCCCCCCCCCCCCCCCCCCAAGACAACTACCCCCAAGACAACTACCCCCAAGACAAAATACGTGACGGCTCAGGCCGGTAGCCTGGATTTTTCAAGGGGGTGGGTTTAGGGGTTCGTATTTGCAAAAACGGGGCCAAGACCACTGGTTGAGTCGTGTAAGTGTGGAGGGGGGGGGGGGGGTGGGGGGGGGGGGGGTCCGTCGCTGATTTAGCCCACTGATTTACTTTTGTAAGCAGGTAGTTGGGGTCGTCAAATGTCAAATGGACCGATCGCTGCCCGAGACCGAGACCGATAAAAAGTCGACGTTTCAATAAGCGTGTCATTCAATTTCGCGAAATTGAGCTGAAGGCTTGCAATTGTGGTTCAAAATTGCATTATGTTCATACGATTTAGCTCTTTGGTCAAGTGATTTACCACTTTTAGCATTAAATTTAAATAACACAAACGGATTTCCCGGAGGGCGGTATTACGTAATCACGAATTTACTCGCTTTAAATTGAATGACAATTTTACGAAAATGTTTCCGCATGGTCAATATATGAATTCGAATGCTAAAAAACGATTTTGAACTGCAAAGTACAACTGCGGTAACAAAATTGGCGAAAATCGTTTGGCAAAAAAAAAAAAATGTCGAACGACCCGAAATTTTCCGGGGGGGGGGGGGGGGGGGGGAGTCGTCCGGGTGGTTATCGGGGTAATCGTCTGGGGGGGGGGGGTAATTATCCGTGGGGTAGTGTCTTGGGTTTAGTTGTCTTGGGGGGGGGGGTGGGGGTAATATTCCGGGGGTTAGTTGTCCGGGGGGTAGTCGACTGGGGGGTAATTGTCTGGGGGGTAATCGTCCGGGGGGTAGTTGTCTTGGGGGGTAATATTCCGGGGGGTAGTTGTCCGGGGGTAGTTGTCCGGGGGGTAATATTCCGGGGGGTAGTTGTCCGGGGGGTAGTTGTCCGGGGGGTAGTTGTCCGGGGGGTAATTGTCTGGGGGGTAATTGTCTTGGGGGGTAATTGTCTTGGGGGGGGTAATTGTCTTGGGGGGGGGGGGGGGGGTAATTGTCTTGGGGGGTAGTTGTCTTGGGGGTAATTGTCTTGGGGGGTAATTGTCCTAGGGGGGTAGTTGTCCGGGGGGTAATCGTCCTGGGGGTGGTTGTCCAGGGGGTAGTAGTCCTAGAACCTATAATTATACATTTCGAGAAAAAAAAATACTCACTTCCAAAAACAAAACAAATCTATCTAAGAAAAAAACAAATATGCACATTGCAATACCCAAACAAACAAACAAAAGCCAACGAAAATATGCTGGAAATTGGTTCTGGGTATCGACGTCGTTGGATTTATCTAATATGATGTGTATGACCAAAAAAAAACTTTTCTAATTATAGATTTTTTAAATTTCTGTAAACATTACTATGCATCGGCAGCACGGCACCCGTAACCAATAGGAGCAAGATGTATAATGTAGAAAGAGAGCGTGAATCATTATGACCCGCGGAACCGCCCCCTACCACTTCCAAAATGCATGCATTAAATATTGTATTATTATGTTTTTGTTACCTGTTCGCCATGCCATGCGCGATGTTGCCATCTAGAAAAGGAGGACAGTATATATGTTATAATGATCACGCACATGCACTCCATTAGTGGCGAGTAATTGACGCACAGTTGGCGGAACCAAAATGCTCCTCGAATAGTGGTCATAATTTTAGGAAATGTATCATTTTTGCATCGTATATCAATCCATCTTTCGACAACATTTGGAACACTTATACCACCTTATTTTCGAGGTGAGAGTTACTATCGATATACTCCTGGGTATGCTGATCGATACACACGTTGTGGGGAACATGTTTTTAGAATAATTGTGCAGAAGAAGAACTAAACTTGAATGAGAAGTTTCGGTAAGTTGATTATCTCTGACCAATTTGATATGAACGAATTAATTATTCACTTAGAAAACCGTAATACATTTAAAACCTTCATAGGAAGAACATTTAAAGAAAGGCATTTTAAAGTAATCATAATTTAATCAGTCAAAAATCGAAACACTTGTGTTAAAAAAAATGGTAAATTTGATTTGTGCTTGTGATTCAATTAGATGACACCTTCGATATTTCTTATCGGGATTATTATTTTGGTAAAAGAAGTTGTAAAGAAGTTGAGAAAACATTAGATATTATTGATGTAAGTGGATTTGAACGCGTGAACAATGAAGTATATGGTTTAGAACAGTAAATCATAATAATTTGTTAATTATTATTCACCTTTTGTATTCTAGAAAGGATTGGAAAATAAACGTTACAATATTTCAATAGTACGTAATTTGCTAGTAGTTAACAAGCCATCACATCAGACACATAATCAGCGCGCATTAGAGGCTACTTAAAATGTTTGTCCACGCCCATATAGCCTTTTGGGCGCGCTTCGTTATTCCGAAGGTTCGTTATTCCGAAGGTTCTTTATTCCGAAGGTTCGTTATTCCGAACACGCACATTTCGTATACCTGAGTGTTCGTTAATCCTAAAATGAAATAGGGTTCGTTAATCCGAACATTTGTTGCATTATTCC
Organism: Echinarachnius parma; assembly: GCA_037951105.1. NCBI lineage: Eukaryota > Metazoa > Echinodermata > Echinoidea > Clypeasteroida > Echinarachniidae > Echinarachnius > Echinarachnius parma. The sequence goes on along the minus strand of JBAMJV010007768.1, from coordinate 41,278 downwards.
GAAGGTTCGTTATTCCGAAGGTTAGTTAGTCGGAAAATAAAATCGGGTTCGTTATTCCGAAGGTTCGTTATTCCGAAGGTTCGTTATTCCAAGGGTTCGTTATTCCGAAGGTTCGTTAGTCCGAAAATAAAATCGGGTTCGTTATTCCGAAGGTTCGTTATTCCGAAGGTTATTCCGAGGGTTCGTTATTCCGAAGGTTCGCTATTCCTAAAATGAAATCGGGTTCGTTAATCCGAAAATGAATTTGGGTTTGTTATAATGCTATAATTTCATATAAAGAGATAAAATAAACTTAAATGTTTGATTGGTCTGGCCAAGGGAGGGAAAGTGGGAGGGGTATGCTTAATGCAGGTTGTAAATTCAATAAACAAAACACAAATTATAGTATTATAACAAACCCGATTTAATTTTCGGATTAACGAACCCTATTTTATTTTCGGACCAATGAACCTTCGGAATAACGAACCCGATTTTTTTTCTCGGATAAACGAACCTTCGGAATAACGAACCTTCGGAATAACGAAGCTTCGGAATAGCGAAGCGACCAAGCAGGGGCGGGGGGGGGGGGGGGTAGGGGAGGGGGTGTCCCCCTCCCACTGTAGGGAGCCTTTGCAAATCGAAGGGGCAGAGCCCCTCGTGGGGGGGGGGGGAGCCCCTTTGAAGCTCTTGCATTTTGAAAAATGAAATGACAATTTCCATGGTAAGCTGATACAAGTGAAATAATAATTTGTATAACTCCTCGAGCGTTCCTTGTGCACCAGTGCACATTCGTACGATTATATTGAACAATTATACTAACTAGCTTTCCCTTCCAATTATTGTACCCGTTAAACGTGTGCTTAAAGGTCCCCTTCCATTGAACATCGGAGGCTAATCGTATCCTCCAAATTTGAACATTTCCGATTGAATCTGTGCAGACAAGGGAAATCCGATGAAAATCCGATCTTGATCTGACTGCGTTTGGAGGGTAAGCTTACACTGACCCGATACTGGGAGGATTATTCGCCAATATCGGAAAGGTGTTGACTTTGTGTTGCCCATCCTTCACCTTCACCTTCACCTTCACCTTCACCTTCACCTTCACCTTCACCTTCACCTTCACCTTCACCTTCACCTTCACCTTCACCTTCACCTTCACCTTCACCTTTACCTTTACCTTCACCTTCACGTCTTCCTCTTCTTCCTCTTCTAATATTCCTCATTTTCCCTCTCTATTTCACCTGATTATAGAATAATTATTTTCCTTATATTCCTACTGGTACCTATCACTACTCTTGTCAATGTTAGAAAATTTGCGTTTATCAAATGTACATTATTTTGACATGATTTTGAATTTGTTTATTTTTGAATTTTGTTTTGTAAATAATGCACTTTGTCCTTTTTGATGGTTTTAAATGTATTCTTATCCATGTACAATTCGACTATGCCGCGAATCATGAATTTTATTTATAATATAAACAACATGTATCTATCTATTCCATACATCTATCTATCTATATATCTATCTATCATCTGAGAATGTTTTTAAAAGCAGATTTTAAAAATACCTGTTATCAATGCACGTTAAGAAGTGAAATATGCCATAAATGCTAGACTCTTTATGAAATGCCAAACATAATTATGCTGTGTCAATTCACGTTAAGATGGTATACAAGTGTATAAACACGCATGCATACATTATTTTTTGGAAGATTGTGAACATCTATCTTGTAATTTGTTTTCTTCTTTTTTCTTTTATCCCGTTTTGTGTCATTTTCTTGTATCAAATTTATTTACACAGGGGCATTTTATTATTATTAGGGCATCCCAAACAATGTACTACGTAACATCTCAGGACTTGTGCTCCTTATCAGATCACTGTATGTTAACTGTTATATTCTGTGTTAGTAAATGTATTCCTGTTTCTTGACAGATCTGATTGGAATAAATGTATCTTTAAAGGGGACCACCAGGCAAAGAACAACACATTATTATATGTTTTGGTACCGTTTTGTGATATCAAATAGATACCCAACATTTTGCAAAGGGTTGTGTAATTCATAAACAAAGCAATTAATTTCCACCACTTACGGAACCACTGCTATTTCCTGGTTCCATACGGGCCAACCATTTGCGAGTGCGCCAATGCTATTCACTCGTACGTTTGTAGACAATAGATTCCCGGGCGATTCGTTCGCTCTGCACACACATCGCAATTCACGGCACGCATCGCAGTCTCGCAATTCAGACCGCGTGAACGCATGCTTTAGAATGGTGATGCGTTTCCAATTTTTTTTTTTCTTTTCTGGAAACATATTTTTGTGAGCTTGTTGATGGAATGGAATACTAAAGATGTTACCTTTCTTTAATAAGAATATTATTTTTGGGTGGTGGTACCCTTTAAATGAATGAATGAACGTTGGGGTCTTTTTTTACCAGACTATTTTTTTTTTATAGCGAAAACGTTTCTACAGAACTAATGCCCAAATTAACAACATGGGTTTAAATTGAAACCATGGTTGAGATCTTTCATGTGATAATGCGTTTCATAATTATGGAAAAAAAGGCAAAGTCACTTCGATGTTCGTGTTCTTCGTGATAAGCCTACGATCAGCCTACATGACATCTATCACCCTCCCACCTTCTCTCTTTTCTCTTCTCTTTTCTTCTCCTCTCCATCTCTCTCTTTTTTTCTTCTTTTTTCTTCTTCTTTAGGCTTACAAGTGGTACGGACAGATCCGTACCATCCGTAGCGGCTCCGACATATATATCTTATATCTTATTGAATTTCGTTGTTTTCTATACATTTCGACTCCGAGCAGAACTTGTACTTATATATATATATATATATATATAATTGCAAGGAGTAATCATAAATGATTAAGAAGGAAGAATAATTATAGTAGGCGTAGCTTAATAAGCAATGTCCCTCCTTTTAATCCGCCAAATGAAAAAAGGCACTGGTCGAAAAATTGGTCTCCGCCAGGACTCGAACCTGGGTCTCCGGCTTGGAACGCCGATGCCTTAACCACTAGGCCACGGGGACCGTGTGATTGAAGACATATCCAGTTCAGGTCATTGGCAAGCCAATCTCTCGGCTCTTTGTGCTCAAGTATTCATGGGGAAGGAGTTACGAACAATGCAAGCCGCCTTTACTTCAGCTGGATCACAATAGAGTGATTCAAGTATTAGTTAGAACATATATATATAAGCGAGAAGTAAACTAATACATACATATATATATATATATATGTCCTGGCGGAGACCAATTTTTCGACCAGTGCCTTTTTTCATTTGGAGGATTAAAGGGAGGAACAATGCTTATTAAGCTACGCCTATCATTCTTCTTTCTCAATCATTTATGATTATTCTTTGCATTATATATATATATATATATATAAAATCAGGAGCTTACTCGCTCAAGCAGGAAAATACCCTTGCTTATACAGTATATTTGTATCACCTGACGAAGTGTTGCAGCGGCGCACGAAACGTCGTGATCTTTAGATTCCTTGTTGACCATACATTGCGAGACAAACGAATATCATTAGCGATATTATTAACGATAATATTTCCGCAATGAGTAATATATTTAGCATTAAGGACCATTTTGTTGCGATCATCTCCAAAATTAAGATGGCGTCCGACATGGCGGTCGTTTTGAAAACCAAGAAATAACTGTCAATTTACCAGCATGATACCAACATGAATTTGCTGTCATATTAAATAAGATACAACTTCCGACATGATTATACATCTCATAATTAGTCTCAGGATAGATCACACGGTTATTTACAGTCCCAACCGCAACATTGTGTTGCTATTTAAAACAATATTTAGTAATCGATTGTGTACCAGGAGAGTACCAGGATTGTATTCATAAATTATATAACTTGGAGATTTGAAGATACAAATGAAATAATCTACAATCTATTGCATAATGGACCTTCATATTAGAAATGCTGGCAAAGGTGGAAACTAAGACCAAATTTTGTATAGTCTTTGTTTGAAACCTAAAATGGTTGTCCCCTTATTCGTTGTTCACTGTGATTAAACGATGACTATTTCCCCAAACTGATTGTTGAATTAAAAACTCTTTAATATAACTATTATCCTATGACAAAAATGTTGTTTGAATGCAGCTTACTCGTTACGTGGACATTAATTTATATCACTTTTTCTATCGGGCAGTATTCTTTATTTCTGCTTTCTGGCTTTTATATAGAATTATTGTGTTTAAACAAAATCAATCCATGATTTCCTACGGGGAACTGGTGGGTCTCGTATTAAGCACGTTTGAGGTACCAGATATAGACTGATTTAAGAAAATAATTAAATTAAAATTGAATTTGTTTTATTAAATAATAACTCGAAGGCGGAATATTTTACAACGAAATAAATACGAATAAGGACCAAAGAGTTATGCGCGTGCTGTCATTCGGATTTCTGAATTGACTCTGCGTTTGTCAATAGGCATTCAATTGTGCGATCAACAGAATCGAGCCGAGCTGAAATTCATGAAAATGTTAAATTTTTGTTTGTGTGTTATGCTTATGGATTGGCTAAAAATAGCAACACTCAATAGTTCGTTCCCTTTTCAATAGTCAACAGGGGCGGATCTAGCTTTTTGCCCAAGGGGGGGGGGGGGGTTGACCCAATGACGATACGGAGCATCGTCCATGAGCCGCGAAGTGGCGATTTTTTGTTGCTATTTTGAACCCCCGTAAGTGATTTTTTTTTCACTTTTGTTCACTTTTTTCAGTGATACATTTTCACTTGGCAGCCCAAGGGGGGGGGGGGGGGGGGGGGTTAAACCCCCTAACCCCCCCCCCCCCCCCACCCTGGATCCGCCACTGGACTCAATGCATGTCAATTTTGTATTGACATAACTGTTTCATAATAATTCAGTTTTATCGTACAAAGCGTTCTTGTACATGATTGATTACGGCGACGATAAGCAGATGATGGAATTTTATCAAGTTATTGTTTGGCCTATTACGTTATGCATACGTACACTTATGTAGGTGTATTGGTGGGAAATACTATATCTTATATGTCAGCGGCGTTGATAGATAGATAGACAGATCATAAAACAATGTAATACCAAATATGGCTATATAAAAACAAATATAATAATATATGATAGTTAGACGAATTAGTTCAAGTGAAATTTCAGAAATGTAGGACAGAGTAAGAAATAAAGCAAGAAAAGCTGAACGAAGAGAAAGAGAGATGTGAAGTTGAGAATGAGAGAGAGAATAAGTATTACTTTTTTGTAGTACAATAATGCGTTGTAGGTAAGAGTAAGAAATAGTGCAAGAGCAGCGTTATGATAGAAAGAGGGAACTTGAGAGCAGGTATGATGTTATAAGAGGGAACATAAAATGATATTCATAGATTCATAGTTGGTATACATGTAATACAAAAACACGAACACAAATATTTCAAAAATATATTTTTAATTATATTCAACAATATAATATTATTTCAAAATTGGTAGTACACCAATACCATAACGAAAGTAGTACAAAATTAAACATTGTACAAAATTATACATCAGTATACACCCGAATTGATTTGGCATGGGAGTAACTTTTGTTTCGCCAACTTCTATATTAAAATATAAACAAAGTGTTTACTTTGATTTCTAAGTGTTCTGACATGATGTAATTTTCACTGACATTTTTACCAACCACCCAGACATTGGCCCACCTTTAAAGCTCATGGCAAGTGATAAACATGTTGCGTGAATTGCCTCTGAGCTGTTCAATAGGCATATTGCAGTAAACATTTATTGTGCGATGAATACTTCAAATCAAGCGGAAATTTACTTGTTCGAATCAATTGTTTGGGTGTGGTGCTCTCGGATTGGCTAAAAATATTTTCCCCCGTTCAATATCAAATAGCCAAGTTTCGATTCTTTGTTGACATGTTCCAAAGAAGTCCTTTTCAGTGAACACATCCATTATCCATCATTGAATTGTACTTATTTGATGACTTCGAAGGTGAATACAAAATTAAATTAAAGGGATAGTACAGTGTTGGTTGAGATGACGCATACAAAAATATATTTTTCAGATAACGAAAAACTAAAACGTAATTTTATTTTTCTGAAAATTTATCTCATTATATATTTATGGTAATCATGGTAATTTAAGCAAATAAGGTCAGGAAAATGTAATGTTTGGCCAATAAATTATATATTATGTTGTATAATTGAACATTGCCAAGTTCCATGCTAATATGTCGAATAAAGTTGCAATATTGTGATAATGTTAAAAAAGTATGGGAATTATATCGATTTTTTGGGTGCTATTTTTAACCCCCGTTAGTGATTTTTTTCTTCACTTTTGTTCACTTTTTTCACTGATACATTTTCACTTGGCAGCCCAAGGGGCGGGGGGGGGGGGGGTTAAACCCCCTAACCCCCCCCCCCCCCCCCCCCTGGATCCGCCATTGGACTCAATGCATGTCAATTTTGTATTGACATAACTGTTTCATAATAATTCAGTTTCATCGTACAACGCGTTCTTGTACATGATTGATTACGGCGACGATAAATAGATGATGGAATTTTATCAAATTAATGTTTGGCCTATTACGTTATGCATACGTACACTTATGTTGATAGATAGATAGACAGATCATAAAACAATGTAATACCAAATATGGCTATATAAAAACAAACATAATAATATATGATAGTTAGACGAATTAGTTCAAGTGAAATTTCAGAAATGTAGGACAGAGTAAGAAATGAAGCAAGAAAAGCTGAACGAAGAGAAAGAGATATGTGAAGTTGAGAATGAGAGAGAGAATAAGTATTACTTTTTTGTAGTACAATAATGCGTTGTAGGTAAGAGTAAGAAATAGTGCAAGAGCAGCGTTATGATAGAAAGAGGGACCTTAAAGGGGACCACCAGGCAAAGGACAACATATTATTATATGATTTGGTACCGTTTTGTGATATCAAATAGATACCCAACATTTTGCAAAGGGTTGTGTAATTCATAAACAAAGCAATTAATTTTCCACCACTTACGGAATCACGGCTATCTCGTGTTTCCACACGGGCCAGGCATTTGCGAGTGCGCCAATGCAATTTACGCCTACGTCAATAGAATCCCGGATGATTCGTTCGCTCTGCATAGAGCGCCGCTGGCTGTGCTCGCATAATAGTCTGCGCATTCAGACCGCATGACCGCATGGCTGAGAATGGTGATGCGTTTTCCAATTATATATTTTTTTCTGAAAAAATATTTTTGTGAACTTATTGAAGGAATGGAATACTAAAGATGTTACCTTTCTATAAAAAGATTATTATTTTTGGGTGGTGGTACCCTTTAAGAGCAGGCATGATTTTATAAGAGGGAACATAAAATGATATTCATAGATTCATAGATGGTATACATGTAATACAAAAACACGAACACAAATATTTCAAAAATATATTTTCAATTATATTCGACAATATAATATTATTTCAAAATTGGTAGTACACCAATACCATAACGAAAGTAGTACAAAATTAAACATTGTACATAATTATACATCAGTATACACCCGAATTGATTTGGCACGGGAGTAACTTTTGTTTCGCCAACTTCTATATTAAAATATAAACAAAGTGTTTACTTTGATTTCTAAGTGTTCTGACATGATGTAATTTTCACTGACATTTTTACCAACCACCCAGACATTGGCCCACCTTTAAAGCTCATGGCAAGTGATAAACATGTTGCGTGAATTGCCTCTGAGCTGTTCAATAGGCATATTGCAGTAAACATTTATTGTGCGATGAATACTTCAAATCAAGCGGAAATTTACTTGTTCGAATCAATTGTTTGGGTGTGGTGCTCTCGGATTGGCTAAAAATATTTCCCCCCGTTCAATATAAAATAGCCAAGTTTCGATTCTTTGTTGACATGTTCCAAAGAAGTCCTTTTCAGTGGACACATCCATTATCCATCATTGTATTGTACTTATTTGATGACTTCGAAGGTGAATACAAAATTGAATTAAAGGAATAGTACAGTGTTGGTTAAGATGACGCATACAAAAATATATTTTTCAGATAACGAAAAACTAAAACGTAATTTTATTTTTCTGAAAAATTATCTCATTGTATATTTATGGTAATCATGGTAGTTTAAGCAAATAAGGTCAGGAAAATGTAATGTTTGGCCAATAAATTATATATTATGTTGTATAATTGAACATTGCCAAGTTCCATGCTTATATGTCGAATAAAGTTGCAATATTGTGATAATTTTAAAGAAGTATGGGAATTATATCAAATGACAACTATTTTGAAAAAGTGGCTGCCAATTTTGCTAGGATTCGTTTTTGTCCATGTCTCAATATCTGTGTTTGCTTAGAATGACATAGTACAAAAGTGCTTTGATGTCCAGGCCTTTATTAGAAACTACACAATTCAGCCAAATCTGACATCTTAAATGCCGCATTATAATAAGTGTATATATGTTTATTTCTTGCCAGGTTGTAATACTACTACTACTAAGCGGACGCATCCGAGATTGAGTTCACAATGCAACGCCATGAATCTTTATCCATCATCAATGTCTGCAACTCCCCAGTTTCACACTGGATGTCCCTTGCAATGCAGTCCATATAGTTTATAGGTCTCCTTCCTCTATAAGGACATGGGAGTCTCATGCAGATCACATCCGAGATTACTTGGTCTTTGGCCCTAAAACAGTGACCAGCGAATCTCGTTCTGCGATGAGCAACGGTGGTAGAGATAGGTGGTATATTTCCAAAGATCTCTGGTTTTGTTTTGTGTTCCCTCCAACTAATATGTTGTACCCTCATGAGTAACCTAGTGCATGTCCCATCAAGCCGGTCCTGTAGTGCCTTCTTCATGGTCCATGTATCTGATCCATACAGTAAGATGCTCTCTACACAGGCCCTGAAAAAATGTAACTTTTGTAGATCTTGAAATGTGAGATTGCCAAATGTGGTGCAATTTATTACAAGCACTCCATGCTTGACCTTTGCGTGACATGAAATCTTTCTTGGAGTCAGCAACCCTAGATCCTAGATACTTAAAAGCATTGACTTCCTTAATCTGTGAGCCTTCCCTGGAGATGATTGGAGGATGATCAGCCTCTTCGTTCACTGTGATGTACTCGGTTTTCTTTGGGTTGAGAAACAGACCAACCTTTGCTGAAGCATTCTCTACAGAAGAAAGCAGGTCTCGGGCATTGTGAGGATATTTTGCTATTAAAGCAATGCTTTCTGCGTAGTCAAGGTCTGCCAAGTACTTGTCTTTGTCGTGGTTGGTTCTTTCTGGTTTGATATCTAGACCTTACTCTTTCATGTTCTCCACAGACTGGTGTAGAATATAATCCACGACTATGACAAAGAGATAAGGTGCAAGCGTATCCCTTTGCATCATCCCTGCTGTTGTGTCAAATTCCTTCGTAGGGCCGTCCATGCTTTGTACAAAGCTTGTTGGGTGGTTGTACATAATGGCAATTGCTTGTACTATTTGAGAAGGTATGCCGTAGTTACCGAGGATTTAAAACATAACCTTCCCATTGACACTGTCAAACGCCTTGGAGAAATCCACAACAATTATAGTTGCTTTCTGCTTGGATCTGACGTGTTGTGGCTCTCCCCTTCCGAAAGCCATTCTGGTTACGTGGGAGAATAGGATCAACATGGGGCGTGATTATATTGAGAAGCATTGAATTGTAGAGCTTAGAAGCAATTGGTGACAGTGTTATGCCTCTGTAATTTGATGGAAGAGAGAGGTCACCTTTCTTGGGTAGGGGAATAATGACAGAGTTGGAAAATGGTTGAGGGATGTTGCCTACATATGTTTCATTACAGAAGTTCAGCAATTCTTAATGGAAAAGTGGGCTTTTCCAAACAACTGCTGGGATGTTGTCAGGACCAGGTGTCTTGGACAGCTTTAGTCTCTTTAGGCAGTTTTGGAGCTCATCCATAGAGAACGGACTTGTCGGTATGGGAAGGTTGTCAGCAATCCTGTGATGAAAGAAAGGATCGTCATGATTGGAAATCTGTTCAGTGTTGCCCAGAAGGTTACTGAAGTGTTTGTACCAGCAGTCCAGACGCTCTTCTGTGGTGTCGCCTTGAACACGAAATGCGTTCTTGTTGTGATTTCTCTCAGGACCTGCCAGGCCGCTGCATTTTTATGTTCGTGGTGAAGACTTTCCAGCTCCTCGGTCTTGGATTTAACTTGTGCCTCCAGGACTTTGGTGTAGGCTTGATCGTATGCAGATTTAGCAAGTTCTAGGTTTCTTTGAGAATTTCTGGTTGGTCTGGTATTGTGCTTCCCTGATGCTTTCTTCAGGTTTTCTCTTGCAGCATTAACTTTGTCATCTGTGGCAGCTTCAACTATGTTCTTTTTCTTCTTCTTGGGGAGCTTTTCGACTGCAGTTTCCATATTGGCAGTGATTAAGGTGTTGTATACCGTGTGTTTGTCTTCTAGTTCATCACGGAGAGAACAGAATCTGTTATGAACAGCTACAGTAAATTTTTCAGAGAGGTTGGGATCACTCACAACTCTTCCCCAATCTATGCTCTTCATCGGATCTTTTGGTGGGGGCTTGGTTTTCCGGTAGCTGATTAGGCATCTACAGGAGACGATGCGATGATCTGACTGAATACCTTCAAAGGAGTTGTAAGATCTAGAATTCTTAACAGAGTTGATCCATTTCTTCCTTACCAGTATGTAGTCAAGTTGGACAAGGTGACCAGTTGAACGGCGATGGGTCCAAAGTCTGTTCTTGCGGTGCTGAAACCTTGTGTTGGTGGCAATAAGGTTGTGTTGCTCCATGAAGTATATCATGTACCTTCCATTTCTGTTGGTTTCATCTGCGCATGTAAATAGTGCCTCCGTAGGTCCTAGTTGGGCATTAAGATCTCCCCCTATAATTAATAAATTATGGGCAGGAATGGTGTCGAATATGGTTGAGAGATCTTGATAAAATTCATATACGTCTTCTTCAGGATATTAATTATGAGGGCTGTAGCAGGACAAAACGGTAGTCAGAGGATTTCCATGAAGTGTCATCTCAATGGTACGCTTGTTGTGACTCACGATGGAATGACAGGCTTTCAGGGCTCTTGGTGAAATAAGAAAGCCTACTCCACCAGTTGCAGCGTTTCTTGTGTTCTTCCATGCTGACGATGTTATTAGGTATAATCGTTAGCAATAGCGTTAACATATGATGTCAATACCGTAGTTGTGTGATTCGTATGATAGTTCCCCCTTCTTGGCTGTAGATCGTAATGTCTGGATATTAAAAGTACTAATAATGACAGGTACTTTACGTTGAACAAATCTATCCATTTGTTCTTTGTCATTATCAGGGTTGGACCGTCCCGAGGGCTTGAGGACCAACCTGTCATACGTGTTGGAAGGAACCAACGTCGGCAAATCAAACATGGACAATGAGGCAGGGGCTTCAACCCTGGTGCTTTTGCGGTGTGTACTCATATCGTGTCAGTGGCTAATCCCGAAGGATAGTGGATCTGTGGGTCGCTACTCCTACAGCCACCATGCGGCAGGTACTGGGTTACATGGTACCAATAACAGACCATCCATGATCATAAAAAGTGTCATCGATATGATCCTAAAAATGGTTGATCCGACCTGACGCCGTTGTAATACGTAACAGATATATTAAACCCTCTTCGTTATATAACTGAGAATCATACAAATGTATATCTTTATCAACATAACTTTGCAGATGCTTCCATGAGGTATTGACGTGGTGGGATCAATTCACGCCACAATGGCTGCCAAACTATTGTTAGTGTTTGTCTTGTCAATTGGACTGATATTCCCGTCAGCAGGTGAGAATGAATATGGATTGTATATGTTTATACTCCCCTTTCATTTCTACAAAAAGGTCGTATACTAGATTGTAAATTAATTTTCATATCCCGAATTGTGTAATTATTGTTATACAAGCTAGTTCGGTATCTTTGAATTCAGACACAATCTGAGTTTATTAAAATACAAATTGTGAATAAATGATACCAACGTACATTAAAAATGAAATACATATGATTACATTATTAAATCAGTCCAATTAATTAAAATAGGCGTGTGTAATAGTCATATCGATACGTGAATCCCGAGTTCGTAACCATTGTATGACCATTGCATTTGTCCTTCAGTAAGACAATTAATCAACTATTGCTGCTCTTGGATGACATGTTTGATTCATCTCCATGCAGGTTAGTATCCAGACGCATCAGCACTTCACAAGCTACAGAACAACAACGTTTAGCCTTACTTTATCTCAGATATGGTCCCTTAGCCATTAATTAAAACAAAACAAAATCAATATTTCCCATCACGATTACAACCCGCATTGTACATGTTGTAATGAATAGATAGTTTATAGATATTCCGTCGGATTTATGTATTAAGTTTTTAAGTTAAATTGTCATTACTCTTTAATTATGTATCTCCCTTTTCATCAAAAGGCAAGGACAACAGTATATCAGCGAAAAACAAACATTCGATGCCGTGGACAACTACTGGTCAAGAAGTCCATGTAACTGACAGCGGGGGGATAACGATCATTGAAGAGAAATTAGGTATCTTTTTTAAAATTTTCATTTGATTTGCTTAATTTATGACTTATTTTATCGAGTATGAAATGCAGAGGTTATTCCGAGATTTTACAAATACCATTTCAAGTAACTTACGCCTATCAAACTTGATCATTTGTTAGCAATTAATGGAAATCTCGAATAAATTATGTTTATTCATCCCCAAAATTTAGTTTTCCTAACATTGGTTCTGCAACCAAATAAAATTCCAGTCAATCCTTTTTTAGCAGTCTCCTTCTAAAGCAGCTAACCTGCCAATATAATTGCCACTAAAAGTGATCGCCTGTAGAGAAAAACAATGTTGTATAACATGTCTGTAGAAGTTATCTGTCAAGAGTGGTCATTTTCTTGCTTCGGATGGTTGGTCACTAAGTACAAATTTGACTGTATCACATTGAAATATAATTTTTGGTCAAAATTCAAGCCTGAGTTTGTATAAAATAATAACTTGTATATGCTTATTTCGCGTAATTTTTTACTACATGTAACTGAAGTACCGTCTGTGTTTTTTTTCTTTTCTCTTATCATTCATTCCGTTTCATTCACATTCATTTTCTTCATACCATGCTCGGATGTACTCGGATTCCTATACTGAAATACGCCTAAAGCTGTATATTCCTACTTTTGTATTGTTATGTTATTTGATATATTTATACATTTCTAACCACTATGAATATTATGTTTGCGTACGTCATAAGGTAAAGGTAGCCTTCCTGAGTTGTGGGGGTGTTGTACGAAGAGTTGCAATCGATTATAAATTTGGAATTAATTGCAGTTCAGAAAATATGCACATTTAAACCAATCAGATTTGCGCATTTAGTCACATGCTATGAGTCGCAATTAATTGCGCATTGATTGCAACTCTTTATATAACACTCCTGGTGAGATGAAAACAAGAGCTTCATCAATACTTAGCGCAACAAGAAACAGGGCACTGTTTAAAGACAAAATATATCATATTTAATCACAATGAAATATACAGTATTGTATATCAAATTGAAGAAAATATTTCCTTCTTCAATATTAGTTTTTAAAAATCTAGATGAAATCATTAATTCATGACATCTCACGACATGTTAACCACACAAAAGTCTGTTTTCAAAAATAGCAAAAAATGGAACGTCCACTCAACTATAACAGTGTTCATGAGAATAACCTGAAATGAAATATTTATGACATAGCATAATTTGTCATTACAACTGTGATTTATTTTGTTATCTCAATAAAAAAATGTTTTAAATTAGGAAATGTAAATATTTTACTTTGTAAATTCAGGCAAATGTAATAAAAAGGGGAATTGCATGGCAAACATGTATATTATTCGACACCAAAGTTAGTCCCCCTTTTTAAAGCACAAACCCCGGTATGAACCCTTCTCAAGTACATCACAGTAAGATCTTCTAAAACCAATGTGACCCTTGGTTATAGCAGGTCTCTAACATGTTTATCTCCTGGTAACTCTGGTAAAAAATTGCCGGAAATAAAAGAAACAGACACGCTTCATGTTTAAACAAAACTAGACCAGTAGTATGTCGTTGTTCTAATATGCAGCCCATGTTGTATTGGGGAAATGTGTATTTTCAGAGATTGGTCGTAATAAAAAGTATAAATAATGTCATACGTTACAACTATTATCATTTCATTCGAAAGTGCGATGCTTTATTGTTGTTTCTTTTTTTTTATTTATAGAAAAGACCCTGTCATTGTCATCGGCCCACCTCATTTGTTTTTAGTAACCTTTACTGGAAGCAATTCCAACTCAATGTACAATTTATTGTTAATTTTAAAAAAAAGTACGTTTGTAAAGTATTATTTGACTTTTTTTTTATGAATTCTGATTAAATTGCTTTATTATCACTCGAGGGGTTCACAATCTACAAGCATTGCTTTTCAGTGAATCCCTCCCTTCCAAATATAATATTTATTGTATATGATTCTAGTTTTCATTGAACAGCTGTTGCATTTTACAAATGTAAACTTTGTTTTGATTTGTACAATGCTATGTATTTATTTATTTATTTTTTTTTTTTTTTGGGGGGGGGGGGGAAATTAAATAAAGTAAACTGAAACTAAAATTGAATTGTTGAATGGCAATGACAGGTCATACATGAGCGAATACGGCATAAATACATGCTCTACCTATAGAGTGGTGAAGTGTGATGTCATAAATGATGTCATAAACATTTTGTTTACAATTTTTTAATTTGGACTTCATTTTCGGAAAGAGCATAACAAATAATGTCCAAATACCGAAAATCAAAGGAATAGGTTACGTATTGGCTGAGATATATCCATCCGAATGATTTTTTTGTCAATAGGCAATCAGTGTTATTGTGCACTGGTTCATACATTTATGAACCAGTGCACTATAACACTGATTGCCCATTGAAGTAAAATTCACTCAGATTGGCATATCTCAGCCAATACGTAACCTATACCTTTGATATTCGGTATTTGGACATTATTTGTTATGCTCTTTCTCAAAATGAAGTCCAAATTTGAAAATTCTATGACATCATGGCTTCTGTACTCTATACATGACTAAATTAACTTAAATTTGTATATACGATAATGTACATTTTTTCAATTCGATATCAATATGATATATTTCATCTTAAACAATTGTCCTGTTTTTTTCTGCTGAGTATACATTCCGTTAGTTCGTCATACGACTATTTGTGACTCGCCACCACAAAAGGTTACACTTGTCGCGTGCGTTGTTTAATATATTATATTTGTTTAATCAATATTGGAATGGTAAAAAATTGAGAAACCCTGTAATGTTATTGTTTTTTCATCACAAAATTGTCTTCTTTTCTGGAGATATCGTGGTAGATCAAACCCTTTTGGTGGCGATATTCACGTGTAATGACGGTCAGAAGATCGAAGGAATTCGTCTCTGCAATTTCGAGATCGATTGCTTGGACGGGTCTGACGAGGAAGATTGCGACGATCGTGAGTTTCGAACCTCTTACCCATTATTATGTATGCATTATTTATGCATTCAGTCTAAAAACAAAACAGAAGGTCTCACTATTATAGTGCCACAAATGCCTACTTTAAAAGGGGGCCCTTTTTCAAATGTAATTTACAATGTTTACAGCTAAGACACAACATACAAATATAAATACATACACACGTACATACATAAATATATCAAGAACATGGCAATTTAAACAAAGGTACAAAAGAGGTATGATAAATTCAAGTAAAAACTGAAGAAAAATCAAATGGCTTTACTTGTTGCGAGATCGTATTATAGACCAATGTTTTTTAAATATGTGTAATGTGGGATATATTTGAACATACATGTGTAGTGCATTATAATGCTTGCTTAAAGGGATAGCTGAGTTTTGGTAGAGAAGGCGCTACTCAAAATAATTTTTTGTGAGATAATGAAAAACTGAGTGTCAAATTTGAAAGAGCATACAATTTAAATGGCAGAATAAACTTTATTTGATCAAAATCGGTTCAGAAACGGCTGAAATATCCATAAACATAACCATTTGTAATAAATGTGGGGCCCCACAAATATTCGATAATTTTGAACCAGCCGTTAAAATTTGTTTTAAAATGCTTCCTTTTTTCAAAAATGTTCAAAAGAGGTTTTTAGATAGTTGTTGATTATCTCTCTATCTAATCACTATTTCAACAAAACATCACATGCACAATATTTTATTTAAAATAGTTTAAACAAATGCGTTTTTTTTAAAGCGCCCTGTTTAGTTTAAACCTCTCTTTGTAAATGATAACAGGCTTTTTACTCAGTCGTTTGTAATTTTGTTATTCCTTTTGAGCATGGTGGAGTTATAACTATTAGTTTGTGATGTAATGGTGCAGGTTTTGGTTACTAAAATTCAGTTTGACTAAACTGTACTCTCTCTACCAGAACTCAACTATCCCTTTAAAGTATAAGACAAGGGGCGTTTTATATGTAGCTGAATAATTAAAACGGCTTTTAATTTTAGTGCGTTTTCTTCATTATCTCCTTCTACAATGTTCTACACATGCGAGCAAGTTAAACCTCAAAAACTATGTTTAGTAGTTAGACGCACAATATGAAACACCCCGCTCGAAAAACAGCCAAATGAATTAGGCCTAATATGTTTATGGAAACTGTGTTCATTCATAGTTAAATTTAAGGTGCTGATGAGAATGTGAGATCATGTTATTAGTTGAAAATAGTGATTATTATATTCCACATAATAGAGTAATGACGTCAGCAAGATGATTACGAATGCCCTTTCAATCTTTTTTTTTTCATTTTTGAAATTGACCAAAATATATTTCCTTCATTTACAGGTTGGTACAACGATCAAAGGATAAAACGTAAGTTTAGCGCATATTTTATTTTGCATATTTCAATCCCAAAAAAAATCAAACAACATTAATATAACAATTGTATCCAATATTCGTATCCGAGTATGAATATTTTGTTAAGAAACGAGTACGATATAATGACACAGACGACATAGTCACACATAATAAGGCCTATTGGATAAGCTTTCAAAAAAAAGATCGTTAGTCTTAACATTGTCATCTAAACAAAAACTGTATTTAAAGAGAGAGGCGGTATGATTGACATTTTTAAATGAATAAAGCTCTTATTATGTCTTTGTACAACAGATGTCAGAAAGGTTCGTTCGCCGATAGTACCAACGACAACAACAGGTAAGTATAGTTGGATGCATTTTCTGATTATCTGTTATCGCTAACGGCGGATACGTTTTTTGTTAATGAACGATATTATTATGCCCTAGTCTTCAGTGTGACAGTATGATACCTTAAAGGGACAGGCCCTCTTTTACAAAACGTCTGAACAGTTTCCAGTTGACCTGCCAGTGGAGTACACTCCCAGTGCCACATTAGTGGGAAATCCATGGCTACATTGTTTTGGGAGATTTGAAAGGACTGTATTGAAAGGCAAATACCCCACGCCTGCCGTTTAGGGGCGCACTGAACAATAGAGCTACTTATGTGTACAACGCCACCGCACAAAACAATAAGTGTTGTTGTTGTTGTTGTTTAGTTTGGTGGCAATCAGTCAAATCTGACTATTGTTGCCAATTGCTTTTCTATTGATTTCATCTTCACATATTTTTAAAATATTATACAATTTTATATATCATCAACAAATTATTTCTATGGCACCGCTAAAAATATTGCGATATTTCATTTTTTTTTCTTTTCTCCTACCTTATTATGAATATTACTTTTATATACAAAAATATAACAATTGTCCTTATTTCAATAACAAAGCCCACCTCTCACATCGGGACTCCCGCCACATATGTGGAAGTGGGCCTCTTATGGTCAAAACTATCCTCTTACAACACGTAATTATAATAGTATAATAATAAAGCGAAATCAAACAAAACAAATATATTCATAAATAAACACTATTTTAAAGCTACTAATGAATTATCGCAAAATGCATTTTTTTTTTCCTTCTTCTTAATAAAGTAATTCTTAAACAAATTAGTGCAAACATTTAGTGGGCTTATTTTGTGCATGTTAGTGCAAATACATAATACATGGTATACCTTTGTCTTCTGAGATAATCATAATACAATACAAAATAAACAAAACTCACTCCTACTACATGTATGTCTGGTGCCTGCTCTCGCATTGGGACTCCCGCCACTGATGTGTAGCTTGGCATCAACATAATATATACATACTCGACAATATTGTATGATATTAACTGAATTATACAAACAAACAAAACAAACAAACAAAACAAGTAGCGACATAACTTTGTCTTCTTTTTTCCACTTCACTTACAAACTGAGATAATCATAATACAATACATATTTATATATGATTGCTTTTATATATTAGTGTATGGCCTGTATAATGAGGCACTACTGCACCCGCAGCTTGTACCTCTATCATACAGGCTCATATAGTTATGCATTTTATTGACTTATGCATTTAATATTCTGTGACTCAATGCACTAAAAAATAATGTTTTTCTATCTATCTTGGCCTGTACAAAGAAGCACTACTATACCCGCAGCTTGTACTTCTATCATACAGGCCTATTTAATTATACATTTCATTAACTTATGCATTTATTTGTCTTTATATAAATACAAAAATACTAATACCAAAATAAATAGTATGTTTCTATCCGACTTCTAAAGGCTTGTATGGTAAAACACTGCTGCCCCGCAGTTTGTGCTCATATCATACTCCCCTTTCAATTAATACATGTACATAATACATGGTCAAGTACTCTATTATGCTTGCAATCATGCATGAAGATTCTAAGGGGTAGCTGCATTGCAAGTACTTGGCACGTTAGGAGTTAATAACGGTATAGTTTGTTTATCTTGATAACAAGTTTAAACACATTTATTCAACAGATGCCGGAGACTATGGTTCTGGATCCGGAGAAGGCCCAACGACAACAACAGGTAAAACAATCGGCATTGGTAAAAATATTAAGATTTAAAACAATGATATGAACACAATGATGCTTCATTATTGTCGTCTATATTACACCATAAATATGCAAATGAATCTTAAAACAAAATTGAAATGGTCGTGATGATTTTCTTAAATTGAACGCAGTGCCAAATTCCCCCGAAATATAAGTACACACACTATTGCAAGCTTAACCCGTGCAGAGTGTCAATCAATTATATCATCTGACTTAGTAAAATACGCGTCGTTGATTGGCTAAACACGGTCACATGACTGGGGTGTCAATTTGGTATGACACCATGGCCAGAGTGTTATAAACGGGTTGGTTTGTTTATTCATAATTCTATGAGTGTTATGCCACCCACATGGCGCGCGCTGCAAACGAGATTGTATTATGACGTCACAAGGAGAGCCAAAGGTCGTACAAAGTACCAGTATTGCATGTTGTTTTTGACTGATTTCAGTTTCAATGCATGAATGTGTATTAGCCCCCGGATTTAGCCAGATGATATAACAGTTGTTAAATTTGTTGTCGTATGACGTAAGACTCTCCGTTGGCAAGCTTAACAATAGTAACTAGGTCCGGCAAGCTAAGTTTTCCGGAGCTTGCCGGACATAGTTACTATTGTTAAGCTTGCCAACGGGGAGTCTGACGTCGTACGCATAATATTTGCATACATTACAGAAGCGGTCTATTGTGTGTAACTATATCCCTATGCAGCACGCATTCAACCGAACCAAAACGAACTCAACAACCACACTAGCAAACCACCCCACCCTCGACTGCATTTCTGTTAGCAGATCCAAGATTGCCGTTATGTGTACGGCTACAATAGGGGCAAGCGAATGGCATTGAGCGTACATGGATTGCGAGCGGACGCTCCCTTTAATAGCAGGATCCTCTTCAGGTCAAATGGACTCTCATTTATTACACTGGCAATTCTTAGTAGATAAGCAATTTTCAGCAGTATTCTTTTTCGTTGTGGAAACGTTTATGTAGGTTACATTGTTTTTTATTTCAGCATGACAAAACACAATTTAGCAGGGAAAAGGGTAATTTTTGGAGGAGCTATATAATGGGGGAATCAGAGTTTTTATTATAATGAAGTTTGTTATGCACAATCGAGGATGCGTTTTTTTTGGTTGTTTAAAGTGTACAACCTATATCTATCAAACAGACACTGGAGAGTAAAGGTATAATAAAAATGGTATTGTATTCAACAAATCAAATGTCACATTCGCAGCTACAAGCTGAGTTGCAGTGGAATTTGAACGATATTTTGAAAGATGTTTGTAAACGATATTTACAAACATCAGAATAACTTTAACGAAATCACGAGATATACAGAAATTGTAATATACGTACAATAATTACAGAAAGAAATAACAATTACACATGAATAATAGTACGAACAAACCGTGAATACTAAGGAACGTAGGTAAATTATGGTGTTGCTGTTTTATATATCAATACGTAAATTAAATGGTATCAAAAGTTAATTACATAATATTAAGGCAGCATTGTTTAATTTGTATTTCATAATGCAGATTTAATACGTGAGGTGAAATTTACTATTGATTATAGTAATTTGTTAAAAGTGATTAATCTAAGAATGTGGATTATAATAATATTAAATAATAACGCCATAATTGAAAAATTGTACTATCCATGCATACAAGCATGGCAGGATTCAAATTGAACAATTTTAATCGGACCATTATCACCATGACACGGACACAACGACAACAACAGGTACAGTTATTTTTAGTTGTACAGCTGTGTTGAGAAAACAAATACCGTTAAACTAATAAACATTCTTCACAATTTGTGGTTTAGCCAAGGCTAGGGGAATGCACTTTACTATCAAAGTTCCATTGTTCACAACTATGTTACGAGCGAAAGATTCGTCATATTAGGTCATCTTGTTGTTAGAATTCGTCATAATATTAGACAACTGACATGGGGTCTAAATAATGTGCCCCAGAAGAAAACATCACCTAACCGAAATAAACGATCTTGGCATCATGAATCTCAACAAAGATTCACTTTCCGATTAAATGACTTTCTGTTTTGTTTTTGTTTTTTTTGTTGTTGTTTTTTTTTGGGGGGGGGGCGATCCCGTATACTGTTTATGATACGATATCGTGTATAAATTTACTTTGAATAGATTACATTACAACACCCACTTCCACATCAGCACCGACTTCAACACCAGCATCGACTACAACATCAGCACCGACTACAACACTCGCATCGACTACAACATCAGCACCGACTACAACACCAGCACCGACTACAACACCTGCAACGACTACAACATCATCACCGACTACAACACCAGCACCGACTACAACGCCAGCATCGACTATCACATCATCACCGACTACAACACCAGCATCGACTACAACATCAGCACCGACTACAACACTCGCATCGACTACAACATCAGCACCGACTACAACACCAGCACCGACTACAACACCTGCAACGACTACAACATCATCACCGACTACAACACCAGCACCGACTACAACGCCAGCATCGACTATCACATCATCACCGACTACAACACCAGCACCGACTACAACATCAGCACCGACTACAACCATAGCATCAACTACAACATCAGCATCGACTACTACATCAGCACCGACTACAACATCAGCACCGACTACAACACCAGCATCGACTACAATACCATCACCGACTACAACATCATCACCGACTACAACACCAGCACCGACTACAACACCAGCATTGACTACAACATCAGCACCGACTACAACGTCATCACCGACTACAACACCAGCACCGACTACAACATCAGCACCGACTACAACACCAGCACCGACTACAACACCAGCACCGACTACAACACCAGCACCGACTACAACAGTAGCACCGACTACAACACCAGCACCAACACCCACTGGTATGTGTCATGGTGAACGTCATAGTTAACAACATTCTGAACCAGCCAATACCTGCATTATTATTAACTTGATATCCACAGTCAAAGATGATTGTTTAGTTAGATCAGTTATTTGTTTGCTAAATATTATCATATATCATGTATACAATGTCATTTATAATAATAATAATATACTCGATTTATATAGCGCCTAATATAATTGATAACCATCTCCTAAGCGCTTTACAATGATATTATATACAATTATATCTGGTTTGTACCATTATACAATGTTGAACATTGCATTTGATACACTAGGTTGC
Organism: Echinarachnius parma; assembly: GCA_037951105.1. Classification (NCBI taxonomy): domain Eukaryota; kingdom Metazoa; phylum Echinodermata; class Echinoidea; order Clypeasteroida; family Echinarachniidae; genus Echinarachnius; species Echinarachnius parma. Next base: position 19,020 of record JBAMJV010007768.1, on the reverse strand, counting down.
AATAATTGTTTGGTATGTGTACATAAAATGGTTCTACTATTCATAATATAATATAATATATACATAATATAATATTTATAATGAAACATATACATTTGAAAATATATCATATCATAAGACCCGTCTTTTTAATTCAAATTATTATTATTTTCTACAAAAAGATGGAAATGAGTGCCTGTCGTCACCCTGCGTAAATGGAACGTGCGTGGATCAATTGAACTCCTACATATGCAATTGTGCTCCTGGCTACACCGGTGTAAACTGTGACACAGGTATGGACGTTGGATCAGTTTGATAAGAATCTACCCTATAGGGTAGACAAACCTACGGGCGTACGAGCCCAAACAATGTTGGGGGTTGAACCGGCATAGCATCAACAACCAACTCTTCTTTCATCAAATGTAATATGGCCACATCGGAAGGGCTGTAGTGCGAAAATAGCTTAATGAACATTCCATAGCTGAACTATTGTGGCTCATATTGCAAACGTATCAAACTTGAAATTATTGGGGGAGGGGGTTAGAGCCCCCAGCACCCTCAACACGCCAGTACTGTGTTAAAAGCGGTATGAGCAGACTGCTTTGGTCAGAGTTGCCCTTTAACACGACATCATTTGAGGGCTTTGTGATAATTATGTACACACAGTGTAACACAGGGTGTAATAAGGGATGGGACTTTTATTTCACTGTCACGTTTAATTGTAATTGATTATATGAAAAGTGTTTATAACGCGGCGCCATAATTCTGCATCCGTCTTTTTATTCGTTCATCTCTGTTCCACAGATATCAATGAATGTTTGGCTGGTACCTCGTCATGCATCACGGCAACCCAAGCCACATGTATCAACACAGTGGGTTCATACTACTGTGAATGCCCTGCTGGATTTACTCTCAGCCCCAATGGAAAGAGCTGCAACCGTGAGAGTTTGATTTTGTTTCAAGTGATTTGTAAATGTGAACATATTCATTAGGAATCCAAATATGCAAATATTATGCTCAATTGCTACTAGTCGATTATGATGCATCTAAAAAGGAAACAACAAAACACAAACGCATTATACAATTTATTTTTACTGACAAAATGAGCGATTCCATACTCCTTTACAACTTCCCGGATTTGGTCTGCGAGTCCGTGGTTTCCAGCTAGTTACATTCAGCATAGTGCTACCAAGGATATGGATAAGAATGTGGATGGGAAGGCAACCTGTGACCAAAATAAAAATAACGACATTCTTCAATCTGCTTTATTTTCCGTACAGGTTGGTAGTGAGGGGGTTAAAACTTAGGCAATAGCTCCTGATGGTCTTATCTAAACCCATACATGCCTACACCACTGCTGATGTTGCATTTATTTCTGTTCCTGTTATTTTATTTTTATTTGTATAAGTGTCCACTTCGAAACATATGCAATAATTTGTTCTAGCAATATTTATCAGGTGATTCTTCGAAGGAGTAGGTTATTTTAAAATCCATACCATTTCTCTTTTAAAGGTTTTTCCTTTGAAGTAACTATGTGACTCATTCTATTATAATCATGTTGTGTGTTATTACATTAAGTTTCACTTTCTACCTTCCAGGCGGTTGTCAGTGGTTCAGCGGGGGCAATAGGGTGAACTGCAACGGTAACCGTTATTTCCCGCACGGCAGCCTCTTGACTTCTTCTTGCATTTGTGGAAGTGGCTTCCGGTTCCGGAATGGTGTGCGTTGCAACAACGGCGACATTATAAACAGCGCCACCAGTGGTCGCGTAATAGGTTTAAGTTGCGATGGTAAGTATACCTTGCTGATAGATTATGTCGTCAAAAATTGTGTATTACCGTATTGAATGATACCATCATATCAAAGGTAAAGGAGGCAGGGGGTTGCAGTACCCAGTTGCCCATTTTATATATACGAACATTTCACGCTTACCCTGTCCCTAAACAAAAAAGGGACATCACCCATACTTTTACTACTTACTTTGCAGATATCAACGAATGCGAGGAATCGAGTCCGTGCGATGCATCGACCCATGCAGGATGCGTGAACACTATCGGTTCATTCTACTGCACATGCCCGCCAGGGTTTACTCTGAAAGGAAATGGGCGCAGTTGCGAAAGTAAGTACTCATGACTACAAAGGAATGAATGTTGTAGAATATTACTTATATATCATTGATTATGATTAGTAGTCTTCTTCTTCTTCATAATCTCCTTCTTCAACTTGTGGGTTGAATTAAGTCCATGGATTGTAAAATAATGGACTTAAAAGGCCGTGATTGTACCAATGGTTATATTCAATCTGCTCGAATTCGGGCGCATAAGTTCACAGATATCAAGTTCTTGCATATAACAAGAATGACAAATGGTCTAAATTGTCACTCGAGGGTATCATGTAAGGAACTAAGGAAAATGTAAAGGTCTACAGACAAGGAAAATACATCAAAATTGTGTTTTACTGTATCTAAGGTAGGTTTTTATGAAGATTACTATTAAAAACATTTTTTACTCGTGGGAAAACCCGGTAAAATAAAAAATCAACTTGTAAATTCACTTTGGGAACGCCCGTAAAAAAAATGAGTCCGGGCGAAGAAAATTGACGTCATCTTTGTGACGTCACATGGTGACAATCGCAGTATAGCTTGGTACTCTGTTGTCATAGACGTACACGCTGAGTGCATCTACTCACGTTGACAGAGAGATATTATTTAGATTTTTTCAATATTTGCAAACATTTGTTAAGTTTATATCATGGACGATCTACACTCAGATGTGTTGCTGCAGACTGCTACAATGCATTTCTTAGGCATTTTCAGTTAGCCTCAATTTCCAAGCAATTACGAGTTTGTTTTACAAGCAACCACGTTGCTGTCAATTCTCGTACTTTGTACTTCCGGGTTTTGGTCACCATGTGACGTTATGCCCCGATGAGCTCACGCGCACTGGACGTGGTTGCTATTAAAAACTTGTTGAGGAGTAAGGAACGCCGATGCGAAAAAGAGCCAAAAAGTTGCATGAAATCTACCTTTTTTGGCACAACTTAAGGATTTCTTTGAAAAAAGAGTGTGCTATATCAATATACAGCCAAACCTGTCTATAGCGACTTCTCAAGGGACCGGCGAAAAGTGGTCGATATAGACAGTTGGTCGCATTAGACAGATTGGCGGCCATTTTGAATTTCTGGTATCATGTATTGTGCCTATATACAGTGTAATTTATTGGCATCCGTACACGCACGTGGCTATATCTTTTGGATGCATAACCACAACGAAAATTGAAATTATATATGAATTGGCATTATTATTTTTAATTATATCAAATATTTGTATTATCTTTTTACGCGAAATTTAAATTGCCAAATGTGTCAATGTGTCATAATTATTTACTCATCATGAATCAGCTGCACTTTTAAATGCGCAAGTTTATAGTTTTCTATATATTTATGAAGACAAGATGCATTGTTTGGTCAAAACAAGCGCATAGATTATCATTGAAAAGAGTAAGGGACACGGCGGAAATATTAAAATATTGGTTAAATATCATTGATGAATTGGTTGTAATGTTGAGTGAAGTTCCTTTGCTCGACGCATTTCTGTATCAGCATCAGGTACTGAAGTGAAGTGCACGAATAATCTATGTTATGAATTTGAAGCACTTGGTGTCGGTAATGAAGCGTCCGTCTGAAGTAAATTGTCATTTTAAAAGTTTGTTTAATCCTGTCATGCTCAGAATTGGAACCTTGAGCGACCATAGACGACCGAATTGATGCCTTGATCGCTCAGGCGCTAATTTTTTGGTCGCTTTACACAGGTTTATACGTGCGTCGGAACCCAAATGGGGTGGTCGCTGGTCGCGTTAGACAGGTGGTCGCATTACGCAGGTCGTTTAACACATGATTTTTCAGGGGAGGACCGGATAGCGGTCGTTATGGGCAGGTGGTCGCTATAGACAGGTGGTCGCATATATTCAAAGCTATAAACCTGAATCAAAGCCGGGATTGCAGCCTACCTTTAAACATACATGTCTTAAATTGTTCTAAATTGAATACATGCGTTAAACTAATCCTCGTACAATGTCGGGCTAAGGTATGTACATCAGATTAAGCATGCAAACCCTAACCCTAACCCAAACCGTGACTCATATAATGTGCCTAAAATGAAATGTTGTTCTCATATTTTGTGAATTATTAGATATCAACGAATGTTGGCAGGGACTACATGCGTGTGACAGGGATGCCTATTGCACAGATACATACGGTGGTTATTACTGCACCTGTAACCCTGGTTTCCATGGCAACGGCTTCAGTTGTATTGGTTAGTATGATAATGTTGACATCTTAAACAGTAATCTTTCTCAGTAAATAACACAGAAGGTGTGCTAGCTGCGCTACTAGTTAGCATTATGTAAAGCACTTGTTTTCTTTAAAAAGTTTAGCGGTGTATTATGCATATTATTGTAATATTTAGGCCATGGAAAAGCATTTGAAAATTGATGAAATAAAATGTCATTTTGACATTAAGCTAATATAACATGAGTTTATAGTTATGATCATCAACATTGCTCTGTGAACTATTCTTACTGCTGATTATCTTTCGCAGAGCTGATCTACTTTGACTACGGTACGGCCGCAGGAGACATTGATTATCTAACCTACTGGTTCTACTACTCCTACTTTTACTATTACCACTACTACTACTTACCCGATAATTTCGCCTGGGCAACATTTGACCTCAACACTGGCTTCGCAATCGGATATGACCAGATATACACCCACGTTACCGTAAGTATTACTAATCAAAGGATTGCAAATTGTAATCCTGGAGTGTTCACGTGTCACTGTTTGTAGACAACGCGATTTATCCACATTGTTGTTTTCAAACCTAGTAACAGTATTCGGTTGTTGGCAGGAATCTACTCCCCAAACACGGTTGATAAAATGCATTTATATTACTGTCACGATTTACGATATTTTAAGATTATACCCCTATCCAATTGGTTAAGAACATTCATCACTGTAAGATGCAGTACGTAGTTATATTTCACACAGTTGAAACAATATTATTTAGCCGGATCAGTCATTCGGCTGTCATTGCGATAACACACAACTGTGCACTGGAACAGGAACAAATCGTAATAAAATGAATATCTGAGCCCTTTACATCATGTACAGTGGTGAGGACCCTGATGGAGGGATTGTGAAGACATCATCTGTTGTCTGGTTATTTGCTGCGCCTTATTAGACGCCGGTAGTCAGCATTTATAAATGCTTTATTATTATAAACCTTTACATAATGATCAACGTTGAATCAGTAGCATTTTGAATACAAAAAAAATTACAAATTTGTTCCTAGGTAACATCGACAGGTGTGATGATGTTTTGGGAGTGGGACCAGAGCAATATCTTCCAGTTCCAGAACCCATCCCTCTACACGTGGCAAGACCAACACTACCAGAATCCGTCTGTAGCTGTTTTCGGTTCACCTTCAGATATACGCATTGGAAGCCCTAAGATGTACTATCATGTAAGATTTACTAGAATTTATATTGTGTATAAATTGTAATAATATTAGTTAAAGATAGCACTACTATAACTGTTACTCAACATAGACATGGTTAATTTTCAAAATTCAATTATCTATACACATTGTACGCCGCAATCATGATTGTCAAAAAACTTGTGACTCGTGACTGAGTGAATAGTAAAACTAAACACAATATTGTTACTGGAAAGGGGAATTTATCATACGCGACAAAGGCGGTAGTCTTGAAATATTTTATCCTTTTAACAAATGTCTATCATTATTATCAATCTCATGCAGGAATATGATGCGAGATACGGCGAATACACCACCAGCGAAACCACCACCATGTTAAGTGCATTGCGTGCACGCTTGCTACGGTATCCCTACATATCATCTGGACTCCGTGACCTGGCGTTCGTATACTCCATCAACTACGTTCTGAAAGTCACATGGGTGGACATGCAACCTACCGGTTCATCTGGATATGAGGTATTCCCATACGGAATTAGATTTCCGACGGTAATAAATGGGCTAGAAAGGGCAGGGTTAATTAGACAGATTGACACATGCAATGGATCCTTTAAATCTATGAAGCACATTATAGAGAGCGTGTTTGAGTTCTCTGCATTTCTCGATTACATTTCTGATGTTAACAATCTGATCTCTTGTCCCCCTGCCTTCACGGAACCCTGCCTGCTCTTCTGAGATCTCTTCCTTCAGCTTAACTTTCATTCTCCTGCTAATGATCTTCATAAGTAATTTACTTGCATGACAAATCAAGCTTACTGTCCGATGATTTCAGATCCCCCTTCTTAGGCAATGATATGGTTTACCAACTGAAAAAAAACACTACCTTATAGGCTTTATATGATGTTTACATTTCAGACAAACACATACCAAGCTCTGCTTTTTACAAATGGTCGGACCACTGGAATCGTGATGCTCTTCCAAGAGGACAGTATGAACTGGAACTGGAACTCCAAGGCTAACTCAGCTCGCATCGGCTACAGTCATCCCAACGCCCGACGCAACATCTTTCCAGATGACAGCTTCTCGACTCGCGCCATCAGTTACCGACCCGACGATCTGATCGGCACTAGCGGCCTCCGAGGGCAGTACGTCTTTCAGTTAGATAGCAACGACCAGTACTATGTGAACCCGAGAGCTTACTGCCTCAACTGGTACAACCAGGAGTCCAGCTTCCCCTACTGGTCCCGGAGGTTCAGGACCAACCCGTGCCCTTGCTCTATCTGGCAGGCGATATTCGACCCGCGCTATACTAGCTGTAGCTACACCTCCTACATCCTGAATCCATACAACCCTAATAGATACATCTACACATACCCTTACTGTGAGTCAAATAAATATATAAGTGGCATAATACATTTCAAAAACTAACGATAACTTATATTTTGAAAGCTTATTTGTTGAGGTACAAATGTAATGAATTTGTTGTTTATTTTTGTTTAATAATTGGAAAACGATATAAAGAAAATCAGAAAAGGGAAACATTATATCACAAACATTGGTATCATATATAGAACAAAGGTGCATCACTTCGGCGATCCATCGCATATAGCATCTAGTTCTAGTTCTAGTTCTAGTTCTAGTTCTAGTTCTAGTTCTAGTTCTAGTTCTATGGTAATACTCATCAGCGCTGTTGAGTTATTATCCTTTGGTTTAGTGTCAGGTTTATTATAGCGTATGATCGTCACAAACATTTCAAAGAGCTGGGGGGACCAACACCAGCACTGGGGGTTTTCTCAGCTCAGTTGGTAGAGCACCGGTCTAACAATTCGTAGGTATCTGCTTCGAATCCCGTGGACGCGTTCTCTTTTGTTGTCCATTTTCATTTATATCAAACACAATTTCATCTCCTCTTGTAGATTATTACAGAAGCTGGTGTTTCCAATCTGTGAGACCGAATCGGTTCGGAGGAGCTTACAGATGCCAGTACTCATGGTGGGGTTTGCTAAGCGGTTACTATGGCCACATCTGGTACTCCAGCTTCTACGAGTCGTCTTCCATCAACCGACGGTGGTATACTTACTCACAGTATCTCCAGTGGATGGGTATGTCGCAAAACAATATTATGTGTAGCTGATAACACTAGTGTAGCTTAAGGGGGCACCATCCCTCGCCGCCCTGCTAGTTATCAATAAGGAAACAAATTCCATAAACAGCTTAGAATACCCCAATGACTTGAATGACAAGACAACTTGTAACGAAATGTCTGGATTGATGTTGACCGCGGCTAGATTCGATGGTACCTGTTTTATTCTTTGAAAGCGTGTGTAAGATAATGTATACTGACATGTCAGTAGTGGTGCTAACACACTTACTTAATGCGCCGTACAACCTTCCTTTACTTGTTAATCGAAATAATGGCATAAATGGGATATGAGTGAATCAATGTGACTTTCATTACAGTACATTTGTAAAGTCTCCCCCATCCGTTCTCGTACACGCAGAAAGGGATATTCTTCCCAGGTACTACTGCTGCAGTAAGTCAAACAGCTACTACTTCTGCTATCTCTACCAAACACGAAGACCTCGGGCAACTTGCAGTGGATACAGAGCTCCAAGACTAGGTAAAGTAATCAGTTCGTTATCATATACACTACACATCATGTTTTGTTAGAAGAATGTATAATGTGTTCGATCAAAATACACCTACAAGGAAGTTAATACCATAATTAAAGCAGACGTGTCAAGCGAGCACAAGTATAAGTACAAACAATGTCACAGTATATTATCGAGATCAATATGTATAAATGTATTCAAGAACAGGTTCAAGTGACATTCAAATAGTTACTGCACATTAGCTTTATTATGTCACTCAATAAATGGTAACATCAATATATGACAGATATGACAATATTAAGATTAAGGAGTTTATCGGCACACTGTAAACCGTCTGATATAGATAACTTATTACGGAAGAAAGCTGAAAATATCATAATAAAATGTAATCCGTGAAAGGTTTCAAATTGATGACAGAAACATGTATAATGACCGCAATGTGTCTCCCCCTTCAGCCTGGTTCTTCGGAGATCCTCATATTCATACATTGGACAATGCTGACTACACGTTCAATGGACACGGCGAATACACGATGCTGCGCTACAACAATAGTGACAACTTTGAGCTGCAAGCCAGAACGGGCAGAGCCTTCAATAACGAGAGTCAGCCGCTGGATACCGGAACTGTCTTCATCGGTTTCGCTGCTTAAAGAAGCACAACAACAGTATGCATTTCCCTAGGATAATAAACAATACAAATTAAACTAACTATGGTAAACATTCGTAAGGACCTCCATGCGGAATTCCACAATTTTAAAGTGCATTTTTCAAAGATTCAGAGAATAAACTAGAACATCGTAATACAACAAATGTTCACCCGTAATACATACGTATTTAAAATGATAACTTATCCAATCCCCTATGAAACCTACATTATTTATTATGTTTTGAATATAAATTCAATAGCTTATTAGTTAAAGGGATAGTTGAGATTTGGTAGAGAGGGCGCTAGACTACTTTTTTTTTGTGAGGTAATGAAAAACTGAGTGTAAAATTTGAAAGAGCATAATATTTAAATAATAAAATCATCTTTGTTTGATCAAAATCGGTTCAGAGACGGCTGAAATATCCATAAATATAACAATTTGTAATAAAGCTGGGGCCCCAGATTTATTAGAGAATTTTGAACCAACCGGTACAAATTTTTTTAAAATGCTTCCTCTTTTCAATAAGTTACAAAATAGGTATTTAAATAGCATGCACAATATATTATTAAAAATGGTTGAAACCGATGAGTGTTTAGAGACCGCCCTCTTACGTTTTAACGGCTCTTTTTGAATGATAACATGATCTTTACTACGTCATTTGTAATTTTGTGTTCCTTTCTAGTTATAACTATTCGTGTGTAATGTAATGATGCAGGCTTTGGTTACTAAAATTCAGTTTCACCAAAACTGTACTCTCCTTACCAGAACTCAACTATCCCTTTAATACTTTTACCACTATACTTTATACTATTTCAGTTCGAAATAACGCTAAATGCCAACCGTACTCAGCCGATGATGCTAGTGAACGGAACAGAGCAGGTGGATCTTGAAACGCTGAAATCTGGTAAGTTAAGACCGGAGAGTCGTTCTTATTAGACTGTCCATGCTCTTATTATAAGCATATCCATGGTTAGATTATCATGATGAAAAAAAAATCAACAATAATAATAATAATATACACTATTTAAATAGCGCCTATCACGATTGATAATCATATCTAAGCGCTAAATTATGTTTGAAAAAAGGATGTGAAGGAAGGAATGTTCCCCAAGGATAAGAGATGTTGCATACAATTTATGCTGGTTGGCATTGTATCCTATGACCGGGTAATGATATTATTGTAAAGTGCTTAGAGATGATTATCAATCATATTAGGCCCTTTATAAATTAAGCATAATTATTATTCTTATGAGTTCAATCAAAGCCAGGCTTCTTGGAGTCTTTCTACCTCAGGTGGAGAGGGCATTATTGTGTTCCCCTTCAGATATCGGCGTTGAACAGCCTGATCAGCTTTCCGAACATTTGCATGTGCGCCAAGTAAAGTGTATTGAATCCTTCTAAGAAATCAAAGGTAATTTGTGCACATTTCCAAATATATAGAAACAATACAATCATTGTTTCTCATAAATCATACATTATTAATTGTCTTAATTAACTTTGTTTTATTGGTTTGTGATTTAAGTCTCAAATATCACTTTTTGATCACCCTATGAAGTTATTGGATCATTTCAACTATGCATTCGTGCATTTCTTTTTAACATGTTTGCATAAACTTTCGTCATGCCTTATTAACAGGTGGTTATAACTCCTCGGACGAGTATTTCAGTCTTTCCTTTGATACCCCAACCAGTCTTGGTAACGACACTACTAGCGAAGCTACGAATGTAACCAAGATAACGGTCCAATTCGACAGCCCAGACTACGAAGGGTCTTCGTTCGCTGTGGAGATTAAAGATGGAATATTGGATCTTACAATGTATGGCCCTGATGGATACGCCAACATGAGTTATGGCGAAGGACTATTAGGTAAACTAGTGCAACATGTTTAATGTGGACGCATAAAATATAAATGCTATATCGTATTTGGACTTGGCTAGTAATCATGATTATTACTAGAACAAAGTTATTTATAATTTGTATCAACAGTCTAGAGATCTCAATAATCGCTCAAATGTGACCGGCTCTGTCACTTTGGGTAATTCATCGGGAATATCAAAATTGAGATTGTTAGTGTTTTGAATTCTCAAGGATTTCAGCTTTAAAATGATATACAACTTGATAAGTATGAGTTTCGTGAAGGCTAGAAAAACGCAAATTAATAACATGGACCAGAGCCCCGTGATTTGTCAAACAACGGAGAAAATCGCTTCTAAAGTTTTGCATCCATTCAGAAAAGCATTCTCACACACCGAGCGAGAAGTTGAACGGTTCGCTTTCACCTTTCCGCTTTTCGTAATCGATCAGCAAACGAAATAATGCATGCACAGTTATACTGTTATTCATCGGCCAATCAGCAACGCTTACGCCGGTATTACGTAATTGTACAAAGCCTCAGCCCTAAGTCTCAGTTGATCGACAAACTAGCCCATGTGCTGCCCTTTGATGTGCATGTATTACAACCGCGGTGTATTGTGTATGTACGTACCGCCATAACCCACCGCATCATATTCACCATACCGCCGCTGTACCACCGGTAGACAAAAGAAAAGCGCAGTTTGATACCGTATGATATGGTACGCTGCACACGCACACTGCACACTTGCGGCATGCCCAGCGCGATTCAATGCGGTACCCATAGAATTATAAACAAACCAACTACTCGTTTACTATACAGTAAGTTAAATGCCGCGAACGCTTCCTGGAAATGTACAACACACGGACAATACAACTCTATTCAGGTTAATAGTCTGACCAATCACTGTACAACTACAGTGCTTTCTTCTTGCAGCTCGCCGCGGCGGTACGGTCGAATCACACACACATAGCTGGCGCGTTCGTTTCACAATCGATCATGATCAGCCAGCGCGGATTTACTGAGTTTCTGGTCGAAACCAAAATGAAGGATGCTTAGAAAAATCATTATTTACGGCATAACAAATTAGACTAAGGACCTGAAATTTTCAGAGAATGTAGATGAAACATGTAAGTATCAAATCCCATAAAGTTAAAAATTTCAGCAAAAGACAATATTTTATGATTTTGAGGCTCTAAGTACTAAAGACCCATCCCGACTTTACACCCATTCTCTGGGAGCCGGTCTCAAATGTTATAATATGTCTAATATCAATGAATATGAAATTCTAAGATGACGTATGATCAATTGATTTTGATAAATTGATTTGTTTTGCTCCTATGTAGGCTACTGGAATGGAGATCCTTCGGATGACTTCAAATTTAGTAACGGTACAGTTCTTTTGCCTGCGGAGGGACGAAACTTAACTGAGGCACAGATATTCCAGTTTGGACAGTCATGTATGTATTACAACCAACCAATTTGTATCAAAGCATTATAGCAAAATAACTTTGTGACATATAACTTACTTATACTGCATAATTATATTTGGGTGTGTAATTCAAGATTTCTTTGGAAAGAGAAACACATTGCTGATAAGATGCTTTCCTGATTTTCTGAAAAAGCTACATTTTAACCCAGGATCATTGTCAATGTGCTTTCCAATATAGGGATGGTAACTGCTCAAACCACTCTCTTCACGTACGAAGAAGGACGATCATGGGATGATTACAACGACTTGGATTTCGTCCCGCCGTTCCTCGATCAGCTGTACGCTAATGCCACCGCCGAGGAACGACAAGCCGCCGATGCCCTCTGTGGTACAAATAGGGAGTGTTTGTTTGACGCACTCGCCGTCGGCCCCGAGCTCGGTGCGAATTCGATGGCCACCGGGGCAGAACGACAGGAACAGCAGACCATGGTCGGTAAGTCAACAAGTATAAGACGATGTCGCTCAGATGCCGTTCTTGTGAAGATAGAGAAATGGTATGGTATAGTACAGTGGCGTTGCGACCCCCCCCCCCCCTCCCCCCCCCCCCCCCCCTCACGGCGCTACGCCACTGGTATGATATCCCAGTGGCGGTGAGATCACTCGATTTAAACTGTTCATGTCACTTTAATGTTAATGTCTACCTGTTCACAGAAGAATACAACCAGTATAGACAGTATATATTGTTTAAGCGGACTTCTACGTGTAAATCACCCAGAATTGTTTTAGTAATATTTCAAAACCAACCATAGTTTATGAATAACGTATGTAAAATGCAAAGTGAAAACTGTATCATGGCACCTCCTGACGACACACCAGCACATCATCCCAGTATAGCTTTGCAGCTGCATCAATGGATTACCTCATCAAGTATCAAGTATTTACTTCATTAGAAAACTATATCGAAGAATATCACATAACCTACAAGTCTTATACCATTATAATGCTGTGCCATGCATAGCAGAACCGTGTTCGTATAACTGTGTTTGTTTCTTTGTATCACGTGACAGGTAATTACCCGCCCGAAATCCACGGGATCGAGGAGTTATATGGAACAAATGCTCTAGAGAACGAAACCCTGTGCGTCATCGTCAATGATACGTATCGGTTCCAGGTCACTGCCACGGATCCCAACGAGAATGAGCTCATCACCTTCTCGCTCAACGGAACCGTACCGGCGGGAGCAAGCATCGATAACGGTGAGAATATATATGTCTCGTTGGCATTAGCAGATAGTTAGATTAACAAACAATTGAAATTTATAACAAGAATTAAACCGAAACAAATCTGCCTCAGCAATGCACATCTGGAATGTTATTTTCTGCCCGATATTTAAACAATTAAGAAGAATACGTGTGGTTTGCGGGTGTACAATGTGAGAGGGGTGGATTGGTCGAGCCCCTCCTATATACCATCCACCCTCTCCTCGCAATACCAACAGTCCTTTCCAGGACTAACCCAACAGTCCTTTCTAGGACTACCAGCAGACCTTCTTAGGACTCTCCTAGAAAGAATACCAACAGTCCTTTTCAGGACTATCGCAACAGTCCTTTCTAGGACTACCAACAGTCCCTTTCAGGACTATCCCAACAGTCCTTTCTAGGACTACCAACAGTCCTTTTTAGGACTATCAACATTCCTTTCTAGGACTAACAACAGTTCTGTTTAGGACTCTCCTAGAAAGAATACCAACAGTCCTTTTCAGGACTACACCAACAGCCTTTTTCGGGACTTTACTAACAGTCCTTTCTAGGACTACCAACAGTCCTGTTTAGGGCCCTTCTAGAAAGAATACCAACAGTCCTTTTCAGGACTACACCAACAACCTTTTTCGGGACTTTGCTAACAGTCCTTTCTAGGACTACCAACAGTCCTTTTTACGGCTCTTCTAGAAAGAATACCAACAGTTCTTTCTAGGACTACCATAGTCTTTTGCAGGACTCACCAATCCACCCCTCTCACATGGTGCAACCGCAAACCACTCGTATCATATACACCACCATGGAAACCAATACTTACAAGGACGTAATGTCATCTATTTTGCCCCCTTCACCCTTCTTCAAGAAATTGATTTGTCCCCTCCTCGTCTGGCTACCTGTTTCCATTTTTATCTCGGTTTCTGCTTTCCTTCTGTTTCTTAATAATAATGTCTCTATCTCTGTTGCGTTTATTTACATTTGTGTGATGAAATGACTAGATATCAATACAGATACACTTTTAGTTTTGTTTTGTTGAGATATTGACAATCATGTTGCTAGTATAGCACTATTTGTTTTACTTCTTTTCCAGCTGGTTTATTTACGTGGACACCTCAGAACACAGATCGTGTGACAGTGGACATAGTGGCTAGTGACCAAATGGCGGACAGTAGTCTGTCGCTGTCAGTGAAGATATGTAGCTGTCTGAACGGCGGCGAGTGCGACTTCGAGAATGAAGCGGAGGGCGAGGACTTGGTCGAAAATAAATTTGCTGTAAGCATATTATTTGTTTTTCTGCTCTATTTTCAAAACAGTGCGTAATCCTTGTAAAGTTTTTGATTGGAGCCATTGTAGAATAATTGGTGTAAGAATCTCTGAAAGAGCAGTTTGTCACAGCCGTAAAAAAGTTGCTACGTTATTTCACCGTGTGTATCAAGTTGTTCACATGCTTAGAGCGTGTTGGTATTACAACCACATTTCATTTGGAGTGAGTTTACAGTATGTTCAAAATGTAGACGGGACACACACTGTTCTCTCTCCTGTAAGTGGATTATGGCCACGATGGTGCAATTTGTGAACACACTTTATAAACATACCGTGCATAGAAAACCACAGACCTACATGGTCATGGCAACAGTGAAATACATACCTAGTTTTAAAAACGTGTCCTTTTTAAAATGTGCATTACAGGTGGTAACATGCAACTGCACGAGCGGTTGGGACGGCACACACTGTGACAGGGATGAGGACTCGTGTTCCGGTGCTCCCTGCTTCCACGGTGTGGACTGCATCGATGACCCGCCTCCAGCCAACGAGCCCCGCTGCGGACCTTGCCCGACCAGTCTCACTGGGGACGGTTTCATGTGCTATGGTAAGACCTTTGATATTTATTTATTTATTTATTTATTTATTCAAATATATTTATACAGGATAGCCTGATCAGCAAGGATACTGTTTTTCGTCAGGGTCCTGATATAACATCATACAATATACATAAAACAATAATACATCAATATGATAAATATAAATATAAAAATATGTACAAATAGCATATGACCAGCAGATTCAAGATATACTTTATTAAAATGTTTGGACAAAGTTGTATTAAAATAGTTTCAATTTATTTCAAATCATAAAAACACAATTAAGTTTCTATATATATATATACAGTCTAAATATACTAATTTTTCGAAAGAGAGAAATACAAAATGTTGGTTACTCCAGCTAGCACGTGATTATCAGTCAAGCAGAACAATGTCAACACAGACATGACAGAACACCTCACAGTCATACAGCAGGCACACGCACAGCCACACATCACAATGGGAGAAGCACGCACATTCACTCATCCGTATCACACAATGGAATCATAACCACAAATAAACACAGCTACATTCATCCACCCGTTCTGCTTTGTCCGATAGATCACGTATATGTTGGAGTATTTACTAAACAACAATTTAAAACAATATACTTAAAAACAGTTATCTATCGTTCCGCTGGTCATATATACATCAGTGAAAATACAGCTGTTTGTATAAACGTTTAAAAGAGGGAAGAGACCTCGAACATTGTAAATGACTAGGCGGCGAGTTCCAGACAATGCCACCCGGGTATATAAGGCTACTTGTATAACATTGTACTTTCGGTTTAGGTAGTATAATATTCAAAGTGTTAGCTGCTCTCGTATTAATATCGTGGCGATCACAAACCATTTCAATTGCATTACATAAGTGAGTAGGAGCTGTTCCATGAACGGATTTGTACATTAGTGTTGCTAAAAAATAATTCATTCGTTGACCTAATGATTGCCATTTTAATGTTTTAATTAAATCTTTTCCATTAACAGTTTCATAAGCATAATTAGATGTAAGACCAAAGACATGAAAGATATATTATCGACGTGTCGTGTGGATCCAAATTGGTGAATTAAAAACTATTGACAAGGGAGAGTAATTCATACCATATTTTAAATTAATTATTCTTCTTGTGACATACATTTCATGAAGAACAACCAAATTTTATTTTGGTTCGATGCTATCCAAGAACATCACAGAGTGAGAGTAATAATCATGTACGACTATACAGGGTGGCCCAGAAATAACGGAAGGGGGCACTTCCCAAAATAAAGTAACAAAATGAACATGTCCATCGGATAGGGTGTTCTTTCCAATGAACAACGTTACCAATAAAAGTAATTTTGGACGTGTAGTTTTGTTTAAGGGCGCTTTGAGTGAGACCATGTCAGGTTCCTATTTTTGTCATTTTTTTCCAAGTCAGTGTCTGATAAATGAGACTTACTGCCCGTCATACTATTGACCAATTGTGCCCATTCTCTCGGCACCGCTCGGCACACAGCTGAATGCACACTAACAATGGCGCGCGGAATACTCGCGTGTTCAATGGTATGTAGGGCAATAAGTCTCATTTATCAGGCACTGACTTGGTAAAAATTGACAAAAATAGGAACCTGACATGGTCTCAATCAAAGCGCCCTAAAACAAAAACTACACGTCCAAAATTACTTTTATTGGTATCGTTGTTCATTGGAAAGGACACCATATCCGATGGACATGTTCATTTTGTTACTTTATTTTGGGAAATGCCCCGTTCCGTTATTTCTGGGCCATCCTGTAAAACGATCAATATAATTAACAAAAAAATTAAAACACAAAGAGGCGATTTTTGTTCCCCCATGGAGAACAAAACATAACATAACTAATCAACTGTTGTACATTTACATTCAGGTGTCATCCTGCGAAATAACTCAACAGTAGAATGAATATTAGACTAATATAAACCATATAAACTATTTATACACACCTGTAGTATCTAACCTCTAAATGACGCCCAGATTTCGGAATACTGGTATGTTGTTAGTTTGTATAATTTACTTTAATAATATATTTCATTTTGTATAAGGTAGCTTTAATTGCTTTTGATTCGTATTTCCTCCTATACATGGTGGCCCAGAACGATCCAAACGCCTTACACAAAATCAATGCTCATGGTATCATTTGTTGGAAAAAGATTGTTCTACCCAATGAAATAAAAACCAATGACGTTTGGTCGATGATGTCGATGAAATGAACGATCATAGGTGTTGCGTTCTTTCTGGGCCACCCTGTATGTATCATGGTTATGGGGATCTATAAGACATGCCCACCCTAACATCCATACTGTGTTTGTTTTAGTCATAAATGCCATTAATGTTTCATATTATCTCCTTTCGTCATCTCCGGCAGACATCGACGAGTGCGGGAACGATACCCTGAATGAGTGCATGCAACAATGCTCGAACATCATCGGTGGCTACGAATGTGCTTGCAACAGTGGCTACACCTTAGCACTAGACGAGCGGAATGCAATGGTAAGTAGGTTGTAACTATCATAAAGATCGATTAATTACATTTGATAAACTTGAAATACATTTAAATCATGTACACTGGTGTTTTTTCTATTCAGATTCGGTTTTTCAGATTACCATTAAACATCTATAACCGATTATTATAGTTGATATACATAAGGAAACCGCTAACGCCCTATACTCACAGCTTATAACTTAAATAAATAAGACTGTTATCTAATAAGAAAAATCCTTCTTTCAAGTATGAATTGTCAAATTTCTGCTGGAGCTAGAGTAATCTCGTGTTTTCATATACAAATTGCCAATAAAACAATTGATGTTTAATAATATTCATATCTATGTCGGCACGTGTCTTTCTTTACGGAACAACTGAATTTAAAAACTTTGATGACAATGTGCATATTATACAAGACTATTTTCATGACAAATTAATAATCCCTAAATGAAACATATCCAATGCTATCTGTAATGCAAACATATAGACGATGCCCAAATGAAACATGGCAAATGATTGTTTTCATGCAGACATAAACGAGTGTGTGCAGGGCACGGATGACTGTGGAGACAACAGCGTCTGCTCAAATAAAGTTGGAAGTTTCATATGCGCATGCGCGAGTGGCTACACAAACACAACAGCGGACGGGAAAACATGTATAGGTAAGGCTCCAACTATTTTGTTTTCCTTACAAGTTATAACTAACTTGTACAAACAACAGATGCGAAAACCTGTATTTTGTAAGAATCATAACTGCCTTTTGTGTTGTATTATGTTGTTTACCGGTGCCAACACATTACACACAACATCAGACGAAAATACGTGAATGGTTCAGAATTCATGAATGCTTTATGTTTCCATCACTGTCTTTACTTGTATGTTTAGCAGTTATCACGGAATTATCACTTTACTGTATGAGAATAACATTTATATAACGCACAAGCATCATCAAGGATACCTGGAAAGAATCACATAGCTCAGTTGTTTGGGCACCTGAAAGGTCACAGGTTTCATTATCTAGTTAAGCAAATAGCTAATTTCCAGTATTCAATTCATTTAGGGGCAGTGCCCCATTTAAACTCTGCTCTTGAAATAGTTTGAATTACTATTGTTCCTGTGTGTGATTAGATATTGATGAGTGTGCAGAAGGTACTGATGACTGTGGACGAAGATATAGCATCTGCAGCAACACCAACGGGAGCTTCGTCTGCTCTTGCGTGGTGGGTTACTTTGGAGATGGGCGAACATGTACAGGTAATACCCTTTCTATATTCGAATATTTATACATGTATATTAAGTAAAATACAAACTATTATACTAAATTTATCTTCTACATTTATGCCAGCTGAGAAAGCGTTCGCCAGGCTATGCGATCTATGTATATTGAATG
>JBAMJV010007767.1:0-89261 GCA_037951105.1 Echinarachnius parma | reverse complement strand
TAATTGTTAATCTCCATCTTAGTCTGTCATTGCAGTGAGGTTTTGTGAGAAGATTAACATGGTTTTACGCACCCGCCTCAATTTGGAGGGTACGCATCCACATTACCCCTCCTCTCCTATATTCAGTGGGACCTAAGAGGGGGGGGGGGGGGGGGGGGGAGGGGCGAGGGGAAACGTGCCTCCACATTATTTGACATAGATGTGACATGCCCCCTCCCCATCTAAAGCGTCAGTGGTAATGGTATTACAGAGAGGGTCAAATAAGACGGGGTTAACTTCCAAGGGGTAAAGGGCATGTAAACTTACTTCTAAAGTATCTTATAACCTCAACGTTAGTTAATAATTATGGCGAGAGGGGTTATAAACTCCTTTAATTATTAGTCTTTATTTCTCATCACAGGTGGCAATTGGAAATTCCAATATTATAGAGAATGACAAATTTCCCCTTTCCCCCTCCTCGGCCATATACTTATAAGTTATAGCAGCTACGCCACCGCCCCATAGCTCTGCTCAGGGTCTTCTAATATTGACATGCATCCTCGTGCTCATTCGAGATAACTCATCTCTTCCGCATTACAACCTCCCGCCCGGCCCCGTGTGAAACCACGGCCTGTCCATGGGGTCGGATGGTGCACAATCGTCTTTAGCGCATTCTATACAAACACACCCCATCAAACCAGGAAAAATGGGGGCTAAACAAAAGGGTTTTGGTGAGCAAACGCAACCAAGCCTTCCATCTTCTTCCTTGTCCCGCTTTTTTTCCTCATCATTTATCAGTATGTGCTGAGGAGACTGTGCTATAAACGGGCCCCCTTCACATACAAGAGTATAGGATGGGTAAACACAATGGAGAGGATCCCGCGCTATTGTGTAGCGTGGGGTCAGCGAGTCGACTTCTCATTCTAATTCTGTCCCTCCCCGCAAACCATCATTCTTTTTTTTCTTTTTTTTCTTCATGAGATGAAAAG
The DNA here is from genome assembly GCA_037951105.1 of Echinarachnius parma. Lineage (NCBI taxonomy): Eukaryota > Metazoa > Echinodermata > Echinoidea > Clypeasteroida > Echinarachniidae > Echinarachnius > Echinarachnius parma. The sequence goes on along the minus strand of JBAMJV010007767.1, from coordinate 88,293 downwards.
TTTCTCTCAAATCCGTGCATGGGTAATTGGTGCTCAATAACTCAACTGCACACATCCTGAGAAAGTGCCAGAGAATGTACTGTATTATATTTTCATCCGACCTCACCATACTACTGTGTGCGAATATGATACAGAAACAAGCCGAAGGGGGCCTGGGATAGAACAGACGACAGGAGCAAGTCATTGTTGCTATGGCAACGGCAACAGCAGGAAGCGGAGTGGCAACAGGTGATGCTGCGGTGCGATGTGTTGAGGGCATGATGAGTGTACGGAAGGGAGGGGGATGATGAAGCGGTTGAGGGGAGAGGGGCTATATGGAGGAAGAAGAGAAATAAATCTGAGTGAAAGAAGAGATGAATCAAGATTCATATTAGATGAAGGATGGACTCAAAAGAAACAAATTATTTTAAAAAAGAGAGAAAGGATGGAAACAGAGAATGATACAAAGAGAGAAAGGATTGAATTAAAACAGAAATAACAAAACACAGTATTAGAGGGAAATGGTGAAATAAGATGAAGGATGTAAATAAAAGAAAAAAAATGAAACAGAAAAGAGAAAAGAAAAAGAGAAAAGAGAAAGATGAACAATTGCAATAAAAAGAGTGATACAAAAAGAAGAATAGCGAAATGATATGTAGGATGGCATTAAAAGAAGAAAATAAGGAATAAAACAAAAAGAGAGAAGGGTGAAAAGGGATGAAGGATGAAGAAACCGAGTGGCTATAAGGAAGAAGACGGGAAAATACAGATTGAAATAACGAAAGAAAGGGTGAGATAAGATGAAGGATGAAAATGAAGGATGATACAAACAAGAAAGGCTGGAGTTAAAAGAAAAAATGAAACAAAGTGGGAACGAGTGAAATAAGATGCAGGATGAACTAAATGGAATAAAGGGAATACTGTATAGGTGGTAAATATACTGTGGGTGAAAGTAAATCGGGGCTGAGAGAAGAGGGGATTAGGCCGGGGAATGAAGGGGATGACGAGGGGTGATCAAGAATAGACTAAGAGGAATCGAGAAAGTGAGATAAAGATGCATGAGAGAGATGTAGTATTACAACAAAGTGGAGAGGGAGGGGGAATAAATAAAGAGAAAGAGAATGATATGGATTAAAGGGAACAAAATAATTATTGAGATGGAGGGGGGGGAAATGGGGGGGGGGGGGGGGGGGGGTAAGGTGAGTTATGTGACACTGTCAAGAGGGGGTATAGGGCAATGGTGAACATGCGGAGTGTGATTTTGATATGCAGTTGATTGTATTATGATATCATACACTAGATATGATGATAAGTTTCCGCCGGATTGCTTGATAAAATGGCATAAAAAGTGGATCAGTGCCTCCACGGTGTGTCTTGCTAACAATAATCACACCTTTCGTAGACCAATTACCTCCTTGGTAAAGCGCGGAATCTCATTATTATAGTCTGAGGTATCTTTGGCACCGTCTAATGGCCCGGTCAGATATCAACGGATAGCGGAAACGAATGCCCAACGAATAAAAAATTAGCGAAATGAAATTATACGGTGATGAAAGTCGTCTCCATTGCTTCGTGTACAAAACATAGAACAACGTATATCACCGGACAAGGAACGGACAAGAAACGCATACGAACGGAGGGGAACGGATGGAAAATTTAGCTCTCCGTTTGACATCCGTTTACGCAATCCGTTGATATATGACCGGGCTATAAACAATTACCGTAAGAATACCTCTTTTCGTTTTGACCCGCGCCATAGCCTTACAAGTCTGATTCTGAGAGAAATTATGAAACAGGAGGAGTTCATGAGGGTGTATCATGTTGCTAAGCAACCCATCCCGCGGGAAGGGGGTTCACATCCCTCTCGCATTTTTTTTATGGGAGGGGTATGGCATATCACCCATACAATCTTTACTCCGCTTGATTGTTTTACTTTGGTTATATGCAGTACAACTATACCATGCAGTATATGATTACGTGCAAGTATTACCTTTCATTTCATGTTACAAGTGCGTTCAAGGAGTTGTATAGGACATAAGTCCTCTTAACTTCCGAGAATCCCCCTAATCCCCATCCCCATCCCGTTTTCTCCAGCGATTAGTCTGTGACCTATATCCGCGCACCATTTGACAATGTTTGATGTACATTATTTTAGACTGGAATTAAAGCCAAATAACAGTATTAGGAAAGTTACCGAAAACATCTATATTGGCCAAACTAATTGATCAATATTGTTGAATAAGTATAATAAAGGGCTTGTCTGGTAAAAATCCGAACCTACAGTATCGTTAAATACAGAAATATCGGAATAAATCCAATGCACGCCAGTGAAATTTGGCCTTAATCAACCGCCCGTTCGCACCTGTCCTCGCCGCTAGCGCTGGGCTGGAGATATCGACAAGCCCGCATATACGTGAGCTAGCATAGTTTTTTGCACGTACCGTATACGCGGTTCCGCATGCAGTTAATTTGAACTTTGTCAACAATCGTTTTTATTTTGGAACCAATAAATGCTCAATTAGTCAATTTCAAAGCAGTTTTTGCCAAAATCTTTACATTAACATCTAAGTTATGATATAATCTTTCACGTGGTAGGTGATGGAAGCATATTTTTCATTTGTGTGTGTGTGGGGCGTTTCCCAGTAGGCCTACTGTTATTTGGCATAAGGCTATACCGGGACGTACCGGGACGTATGCTCGCTCAATGGCTACCCACCATTATATACCAGCTAGGGATCAGAAAAGGTAATGCGTAGCCCCCACCCCCACCTAATATTATTGCCCATCACAAAGAAATACATGGCAGCTATTTGTGTGTACACAAAGTGCCCCTTTCCCAATTCGGATTATAGTGTCATAGTTTGAATCGGATGGAGGCACATGCCTGGTGGGGGAGGGGGAGGGGGTGGTGGGGGGGGGGGGGGGGGGGAGTGCGGACGACACACCCCATGTATTTCTTCTTTTTAATCATTACTATTTTTTAAATTCAATCATAAAGGAAACTGACCAGAAATATTTTAAATGACCATTCAAGGGTCTGTGTGGCTCGATGGTTGAGCACCGGGGGTCTAGCAATCTGGAGGTCTCGGGTTCGCGACCCGGCGAAGCCTATTTTTCTTTGCTCATTTGCAATACATTTTTTTTTTTTTTACCGTTATTTTCTGTCAAAATAATTGCGGGGCAGGGACCCACCCTACCCCCCCCCCCCCCCACACCCACACACACACACACACACACACACACACACACAAATACACATACACACACATATACATGTATTAGCTACCACTGGTCTGGGGTTGATCCTTGCTACGCCATTGTTTGTTACTTCTCTTGTTGGTTTTTCATCGGTTCATCTGCATCTAAAGATGGTACCAGCATCATATTCAACTTCACACATCTAATCGGCGTTAGCGAGTGGGCCAAACATTTTACACACCAATAATCGTATGGCCTGATATCGAATACAGTGGAGCATTTTGCAGGCATCACTTTAAGACCCGGTCACATATCACCGGATAGCAAAAACGGATGCCCGACGAATAGAACATTTGCGAAATCAAATCATACGGTGGTGAAAGTCGTCTCCATTGCTACATGTTGCACACAACATTCCGTCGGACAGAATAGCGTACATATCGCCTGACAAGGTTACGGACAAGAAACGCATACGAACGAAGACGAACGGATTGAAATTTGTACTCTCCGTCGGGCGTCCGTTTACACTATCCGGCGATATGTGACCGGGCCGTTAGTAGCATCGCATGATTGTGAAAGTGATACCATTTGAAAACAAAGTGTGGATGAATAACCCTCAGCTTTCGATGGTTCATCTCGTATAAAACTAGAGATGAGACCCAAAATAAGCTAATTATCATATACTTATACACAGTCGCCTACCAGTACATACTGAAGGATATAAATTGATAGTTTCACCATGGATGATGCTAGTATATAACAGACAAAGTAGTATAATTCCTGGTTTCACCAGGAACTCCCATATCCCCGGTTTCACCTTCAGCATCTACTACTATACGTGTATCCTAAAAACAGTACGTGCCCTTTTCTCCTGTGGATATGGTATATACTGTGGGAACGAATTCTAGCATTTATTCTGTTGTAAACACCTGTTCCTTTTTCATTATTGCAGAACTGAATTATAATGAGGGAAGATGGCTGATACAATAATATTGAGCAATGGTGGAATTATATTATAATGAGAAATGTAAATGGTAATGCGTTTGCTTTATCATAAGAATGCAAACCTCAAAAGTATTGATGAGTTATTACAAAGGTTATTGGTGTTTTCAAGTCATCTCGGTTATACAATACTACATAACTACATTTCAATCCTGATCGCGTCCTTAGAAATGTCAATATCAGTAAAATAATATATGCTAGAAAATCATCTTCACATAAAAAGGAAAAATTACATCTTAAAAAAAAAGATACTTTTATTATTATTATTTTTATTATTATTATTATATTATTGTCATTATTATCATTATTATAATTTTTGTGTTTTTGTTTACAAATGCCATACAGAATAATACTTATGATAATAACGACGTGCTTGGCAAGGGCGCAATATACGAGGGGGTGAGATGGAAAAAGGGGCATTAACATCGTTCATGTAGCCGTACGGATTAATGTCACCCTCTCTTTACCCCCTCTCCCCCCCCCCCCCCCCCCCCCCCCCCCCCCCCACCGCTCCCCGCTAACCCAGCCCATCATCTCTGGTTCATCTAAGCTACGCCATTTACTTAGGATGCAATCAAGTACTAGTACTAGAACCGTGGCTGCATGCACGTGTGTACGTTTACATACAGTCATGTTAATTTTGCTTTTTTGTTGTTGCAATTATCAGTTTTGGAGTGCTGAAAAAAGTATTCGAACATGGTTTTTTAAATATATAGACAAAAGTGTAGCAAATTATTGGCTCTTATAATTTAAATTTTCCCAATCATTTACGAATGAACGCATGTCCGCACATACACACACACACACACACACACGCACGCACGCACGCACATACAAACAAACAAACAGACACACACACACACACACAGACACAGACACACACACACACACGCACACGCACACGCACACACACACACACACGCACACGGACTCCACATACAAACACTCTGCCGCGCGCAAACAGGTTTACTCACGAACATGTCAACTGATACTGTCTTGATAGTGATACTCTCGCATGTCAATCAAACAGCAGAAAAATAGTTTGAAATCTGAAAAATTATGCATATGCTATGCCAGTACATCCTATGATTATTTTCATCTCCATCATGATTCTATACAAAATAAACATTTGGACTAGGTCATATTTCAGTTAGTGAATTAAAGACTACCTATTCCTCAATCGCTATATACACGTTTTAATGGTGATACAGGACTGGTTATCTCATATAAATATAATGACAATAATATCTGATTCATTGTCCTAATAAGTATTATGAACTGAGCCGTTTATAAAGGTACATCATCATAACACTGTCTACATTACAGATCTCTGTGTGTTTTTCGTCCCGATTCCGCAATTTGGGTACCTAACCCTTGCATATTTGCACATCGATAGCTTGCGCTTCAATACCCAATCTGAGTTCAACTTCCAGTTCCAGCCTAGCCTAGCCTCGCCTCGCATGACAACGGAGTAAAGTTCTCTTATTATAGCATCACATGATAATCCTCCGCCGCCCCTTATTTAGCCCTTTATTTTCCAATCGCCAAACACCATTCAACCAAAGAGGCTCCGATTCTAAAGCCCGAGCTCCGAGCGAAGTGCGAGATAAATGACTGTATCCTCCTTTTTATGTTATCTGCTACGTGTTGGCGCGACCACATGTTGGAGAACTATAGTGGAATCGGGAGAGAAAGGAAGAGAGAAGTGGGAGACACTATCTGATGAATTATTCATGAGTCCGCACTCCCTCCGTCTCTGTGTGTGTATGTTTGTGTATAGCGTGTTGTAGAATAGGAGGCGGAGGTTGAGGAAACTTTACTACGTGTGTGTGTGTGCTATGCGCGCAATGGGAGCGAGCATGCAGCGAGCGAGACTATTTTCGCTGTGAGCAGAAAAAACCGCATCCTCAAAATCATCATTCAACTCTGAAACTATTTTTCGCATCATGTCGAGGCGCAAGCAGCCCGCTCCGGCCCGGTCTCTCCGACGGTAAGTTTTTGCGCATCATCTTCATTCAATTTATCAGAGTGTAGTTTGGAAAAGTTGTTTGTGTTATTGTTGTTTTGTGGTCTTGCATTGTTTTTGTTTATAATTAGATGAGCTGATGCTAGAGTGTGTGTGGATGATGATAATGGTAATGGTATATTTGCGACGGAGCCACAATTCGAATTGCAATGAGCGATGTTTATCGAGTGTGCACAGCCCATCCCATTTAACTTTTTTTCATGTCGACTTTATTGAGCTTTGCTGATGTTTTGCGATCGTGTACTGTATTGGAATGCATGCAAGTGTGACCAATATCGTGGGAGTTAGATAGGAATTCGGGGCCGTCAATTGTTGTCTGAGCAAAAAGTATGCATGGATATTTTTCGAGTGTGATGAAGCTTGTTCATGCAGATGATGATGATGAAAAGGGCTGCACGAACTAATGTGGTTTATGGTTGTGATTCATTGAAGTATTCTTGTCAATTCTCAGTATGATATTTGTTTCCGGAGAATAAATATGTCGCCAAATTTACAATGATCAAAATAATCTTGAATAATTTGATGCTTGATCCTTTGATGTATAAAATAAAACGGATTTTTCTTGTATCTGTGTGTTATGCCATGCTCTTCATCTTATCATTGTAACCAATTAAATGGTCACACGCATACCACTACCAGTGTATTTTACCGACTTCAATTATTTATGAGAATCATGAATTGATGTTCACTTGTGGAGTTGGTTTGAGTTTCACACAGGAAATAAAGTGATACTGTTTCGAGTGCATGTATACATACACGATATACATTGTGAGAGAGAATAGAGAAATTAAGCGAGAGAAGGCGGAAGTTGGGTCCGTTGGTTCGGGGAAGTGAAATTAGATGTCGTAGTGAATGATAAACCGTGCGTTTGTGATGTAGCTAGCCCTACGTAATATGAGTGTTATATTCTTTGCCAAATTGCCAATATAATAGGCCTGGATATATTTTGTTTCAATTTTGACGGTCAGATGTTAAAATTGGCCCATCTTTCATGTACTATTGTACCGTCACATCGTATGGAGTAACATACACAAAATTAAGTTATATCGCATGCGGTTCGGTTTTGCGTTCCGTAAAAAACATGACTGTATTCAAGTTCCTAGGGCCCTCCTAGGGTTAAGTTGGAGAATAATTCGGTCCTCGGTTCAATTATAATTCGCGCGTCTTTCACATTTTTGGCCGTAGTTTTCTTGAATTAGTTTGGGGTATTTATCCTCCGAGATGAAATGGTTGGTTTTGTAGATCAATGTCAACGCGCAAGCCTGGCCGAGTTTCTTTTTCTCCTCAGACTACGTGGCTAATTTACGACATCATCGTGGAGAGACTTTGAACCGCACCGTGATACACGCAAAATGGCGCGTTAACTTCATCTTCTTCATTACTAGTATCCGCGCGTTATCTATCTACCGTGCTCTTTGCAAATTACCCCGTTTGCACTTGGGCTGTCCCGAAAAAGCCCCGTTCTTGATCTTAATCTTCATACTGAAGATTGGAATAAAATGTCGGCAAACTAAAAGTGAAACCTCCGCGGCCATTTTGGCTTATATTTGCCGTTGATTTTCTCAAGCAATTTGAGTATTCTTCATCGCGCAAGTCGGGAACATGGTCGGAGGAGGAGAGGGAAGAAAATGCGGAAATGCGGGCATATTGTCTGTTGATGAAAGCTATGTTTAATCCTTTCATTACACAAACGTATGTATGCTAGCTTTTGGTCGGGCTATTAACTCAAAACTGTTACTATAATTATTTCAACTTCAAGCGGGGAGCGTACAAAAGAAGATGCCCGCAACAAACGGCGTTACGTAGGTTCTTGCTGGCTGTAATCTTTGCAAGTAGTTTATTGCGTATTACCTTTAGATCTCTAGCTCTAGCTCTGTACATCGGACCCAAAAGATAAAGCTATTCATGCGATGGCGCGGCGGGTTTTCGCACTATGTTGCTTTTGATTCCTCCATAGTTTCTCTTTCTGGCGCTGGCGCAGAGTTTGGTTAGCATACCAAAATGGGTGACAACGCCCATTAGAGCATCGCAATTCAACTGAACTGCCCTATTTCCACACCACAGTTCAATCGATTTCTCCTGGAATGATTATATGAAAGTAGAATAGAGTTGCACTATATTTTCATTAACATGATTTACACTTTCTTAATATTATGTATGCTTACTGATGCTAGCAATTTCCTTAAATATGGAATAATTTAAAGAGCACCAATTTTGTTTTCTTGTTTGTTGTTTTTATGTTCTTTGATAAGTTCATAAAGTATTTATAATGTTTATCAAGTAAAATCGTTTGAACTAAACGTAATAAAATGAATACGTAGAAATTCTGTGATTGTTCGCTTTTTTTTTTGTAGGGGGTGGGGGTGAAGGGGGGGGGGGGGGGGGGGCAACATTTTCCAATGGTAAAGAAAATCATATAGGCTGTAAAGTTTGCGTGAAAGTTTTATAATAAATAAATTGCACAGACACAATGCAGAAATATTGGGAGTGAATAACATGGCGATTCCCTGTGACCCGTTTGTAAAGTGCCCTCGGACCTGAAGATTCAGTGACTTTAATCTTCGCACATGGGCAACATCCATTGTCATCTGGGCTCTTATCTGATCTGCTCACGACTTCCTCCACCACCTTAATTGTCCTTCCCAGCATGCCCTCTTTCCGTCATCATCCTGGCGCTCTTCCTCTCTCGATCTAGTCCGTGACCTCGGCCCGCTCTCGGTTGGCATGGCTTGGTGCTGAACCCTTTAATTCATCTGTGGGAACCTAGTACAGTCTATTAAACCGACTGTAGCGAACACCTGTCTATAGAGGCCACTTGTGTATAAAGACCACCTTTAAATTTGGTTCTCTCTGGATCTAATCAGTTGGCATGGCTGGGTGCTGAACCCTTTAATTCATATGTGGGAACCTGCATGGTACTAGGCAAACCTACTGTACATAGCGAGCACCTGCCTATAGAGGCCACTTGTGTATAAAGACAACCTTTTACTCTTTTCCATCACCTTGGTTTTGCATGGCTGCGTGCTGAACCCTTTAATTTATCTGTGGGAACCTGGTACAGTCTAACCTACTAGTACTGTAGCGAACACCTGTCTATAGAGGCCACTTGTGTATAAGGACTACCTTTTTAACTTTCTAGGCTAGAGAGCAGTTCATAAACAGATTACGTGTAAAGGCTGGTTCAAACTTCGCTTGCAAACTATTTCTTAGGGTATACTATAAAGATTACTTGTCTTTTCATAAAAGTGTTCTTTACTTAGACAGGTGGTTGTTACTAGCTAGGTTTGATTGTATTATTAACCTAATAAGAAGTTCTACATCAAGTAGAGAATACAAATAACATTTCAAATGGAATAAAAATAATGGTAATTATATATAATTATTTATTATTTCATATTAGAGCCTTTTGCACCTCTATCACATTAACATCAATATTTTGGAGAGACTTTGTTAATTTTTTTAAAAAGTGGATTTCAATGATGGAATGGATAGAAGGAAAGACACTTCATTAAATCATTTGCACTCCAAACTTGTATTATATACAAACTCCTTGTGGGAAGGCTGGTGTATCAATAACTCTTTGGAAATCTAGGGACAGAACAGGATTTAATCATTTTAAAGGTAAAGGATATAATTGAATGAGTAGGATAGATGGATTTGTACTTTGTTTTGACTCTAGTTTCCCAATGACTCAGGATAACATTTTCTCCTTGACACTTGAATTGGCGGATGCATGCCTTGACCCAGTAGTAGTATAGTGCTGAGATTACAGGAGTTTGTTTTCTGGTAGAATGGTAGAAAAATGGGAGTCGGCAAGGTGACGTTTGTTAGCTCTGTGGTTGAGCTTAGAAGAGGTGTATATAGTAACTGTGTATATAACTCTGGTGGAAATGGAGGAGATAACACAAATCCCAATCTCAGTCTCTTCTCATGATGTGGTGTATTTCTACGGTCTGCACACATGAATGGCTATGCCAACACACTCTTGGTAAGAGAAATACCAACACACTATGGGAAGCGAGGTATAGAGAGAGGGGGAGAGGAGTGAGCTGTCTCTCTCCCTTTATTTTTGTTTGTATCTCTCTCTTTTTTTTTCTTCTCTTCTTCATCTCTGGCTCTATGCAAACGCTGCTCACCCATGCCCGCATCAGACTATTGATTTGTCGTCAAGTAGAGACCTATTGTGTGGCGCTGCCGTGGCTGGGCGAAGGGGGAGGGTATAGTGCTCATTGTGCCACCTCTCGGTTGGGTTCGGTTCTATGCCAACAGACCTGGGTGCTTTAATAGTACTTCAGTTGAGATAACAAGTACGTGGTGGAGGGATGGAATTGGGGGGGGGGGGGGGGGGTGTGCGGTGAAGAGAGGAATGGTTTTGGGAGAGTATAAAAGTTTAAATAGACGCTCCTCCATAATAATAATAATAATAACTGTTATTTAAATACGCTATTCACGCGGGTATCATAGCGCTTACAAATACACAAAAATACAATTATACAATCAAAAACTTACTAATTACATACATACAAAATATTAACTTAATAATCAATCACAAAGCAGGGAAAAGGTGGGTCTTTAAGTGCGATTTAAATGTAGTGATAGATGTAAACTCTCTTATTATTTGTGGTAAACTATTCCAAATTGTTGGGGCTAATATTCCAAATCTTTTACCAAAATGAACGTAATTTGAAGTGGGTATAATCAATCTAGTGGTATCTTTTGAAGAACGAAGGGGGCGAGGAGGGTTATAACGTACAATACAATTTGACATATAGTTAGGGGCAGAGTTATTCAAAATTTTATAAACCATCAAACATATCTTAAATTTAATTCGTTCAGAAATGGGTAACCAATGGAGTTCATGAAGTAGAGGTGCAGATGGAGTTTTACGGCCAAGTCCAAAAATCAGTCGGGCAGCCCGGTTCTGAATAGTTTGAAGTTGTTTCATGTCTTTGGCTGAAAGGACGGTGAGCAGGCTGTTACAGTAATCTAGTCTTGAGATGATCAGGGCCTGAACTGCGTGATGACATGTTTTCCTGTCAATGTATCGTCGAATGCGCCATAGATTGCGGAGGTGGAAATTGCAGGAGCGTGCTATATATGTGATATGTGGTTTGATCAGCTGATCATGTAGGCATTGAGATTTGGGATGGTTGACTGGGATGGCTGAATTGGTGGGCCACTCCCACCTGTGAACTCTGGCTGGTTTGGGTGGGTTACTTTAGGAAGATGCATTCATTCGTTACAGATTGGTCTCCATTTTGTGTCTGTCTACGTCTTACTGGGAGGCTAGTATAGTTTTATTATTCAATCTTTAAAACCCTCTCTGAGATCATATTCCAACGATTCTTGGGTAGTATAGTCACTCATTCATTTCAGAATAACACCAGTTGATTGATTCCTTGTTCTGACAGAACTGAAATGCAATACAATTATAAAACGGGTCTGTTATTTGAGGACTAGTCTGAGATATATGCTTTGCTGGGATGTTTGGTAAACATTTACAAAAATGTTATTTTATTATCACACATCATCTTTAATGGGCCACAAGCTTCATCTTTATCGTAATGTTACGAGTATCTTAATTTCAATCTACAGCTATATTCATTTCCAGATATTAGTTGATAAAACCACACTCTCAATGATGATGGTGATGACAATCAGCATCATATAATACTTTTGTTTCTTGTAGCATTAAATCTAAAGAGGAAGCTAGCAGCCAGTCAACTGAGAAAACGTAGTTTCCAGTATTTCCTTTGTTGCCATGGTAATAATTGATGGGGGTCAAAAAAGTTTCAGGAAGTTTTCACCTGGTCAGGTATGCATTGATCTGAACAGACTGAACTGTTGAAACTCCAAAGGTAAAGAGTAAATCTGCATACCAGATGGGCTTATTATATAGTTAAACAATTCTCACACTTTCTGCACTGATTTCCAACATATGAAGTATAAACTATAATGGTTATATACTACAATTAATCGTAGAGTGCTCAACTTCTATAACAACCTAAATATGTCGGATTATGATTATTCCCCGTTTCCCAAAAGCTGAAAAAATAATATTATTATCAGTTGCTTCTTGAATTGATAGTATTCTTTATGTTGGTTTATCCGTGTAGTATTTAGCTCTGTTCTCTTTTAAAGTCATACAAGATAACTGGTGCTAAAATGTAACAGGGAGTATACTTGTAGGTATGAAAATAGACCTACCAACACAGGTCTATATATGGTCTGAAACAGCAAAAAAATAATTTGTCATCGGGAATTCACAATGTAAAATAATTTCCATAGTCATAATGGTTAATAAATGAAGGGAAGCTTGGAAAAAGTAGCCCCTGAAATTGATTTATTCCTTGGTCTGAATCTGAGTCTAGCAGGGTAGGAAATAAATGGGGGCTGAGGGAGCTGAGGGCGATTTTCCCCACCAATTTTCAAAACAGCCCCCTAAATTCAGTAGGTAGCCCCTTAAATTACTATAGGGTATTATGATAAATATTTTGTGATATCCATCAGATTGAAAGAGTAGCCCCGTAAATTCAGTAGGTAGCCCCTTAAATTACTATAGGGTATTATGATAAATATTTTGTGATATCCATCAGATTGAAAAAGTAGCCCCGTAAATTCAGTAGGTAGCCCCGTAAATTACAGTATAGGGTATTATGTTAAACATTTTGTGATATCCATCAGATTGAAAAAAGTAGCCCCCTAAATTAAAATTAAAAAGGAATTCCTGCATTGGAGTCTAGAGAGGATTGAATGAGCCAGTGGTGGGGCAAAGAGGAAAGAGGATAGAAGGGGGCCTTTTGTTGTGGTGCCAAGATTATAAAGAGGGTGAGCCAAATTCTCTCCATTCACTCAGAGAACAATCTCTATCTCTTTCATCCTCTGCACATATGTGTGCATCAGTAGCTGATGGCTCATAATGGGTGTAATAGTTGAATGGGTTATTCAGTGTGTGGGACTAAGAGGGTTACCGTTAGTCATAATGTAGTTCTACTAAAGGAGTATCATATTTAAGCTCAATTAAATCAGCACCTGATATGTCATTAATGTGTGAAAGCTGGCCTACGAGTTGGTCTAAATTGTAATTGTTAATGTTACTAGCAGGAAGCTGCATGGTCTGCTGACTTTTGTGTGATATTACCTAGAAACAAGCTTTTCAATTAACACATCCCGGGTAGTAAATTAATTTACAATTCAAATAATACTTGGAATCCATCTGGCATATATTAGTAGTTGGGCAATGCTATGTCGGGCAAACCTAGGGCAAGCTTTCATATTGCCATGAACGTTTGTTTTATATTAATAGGATATATAGATATAGACTTTTCCTTTTTGTTGAGAAGTGAAAGAGTGGGTAAGATGTGTTCATTATACTGATCAATATTTTGTTTTTTTGACAGCGACGCTATAATATGCCTCTTGAACGTTTTCATATGCCCTACATCAGTGCTAGAAAAAACGTTGTTTTTGTCCTGGAGACTTGCTTACATCATGTGTATCATATTTTGCTGGTCTGAACCAGAATAATGTGGCCCAGAACAAAGAAAAACATATCAAAAGTCAGTTGGATTTGGTTGCCCTGTTGGGCTAGTAAAATGTGATATTAACCAAATTACAGTGGTAACATTTTTGGGATGTCCTGGTCCCGTGCTAATAATATCAAGCATTGCCATAGCCTAGCAATGTATGAATTAAGTATACTCTTTCAAATGCAATGGGATGCAGTCGAAAAAGGAAAACAATTGAATTTATCTTATTTGGTTAGTTAGTGCAAGGATTGCCAACAGATAATAATGGGAGTGTAACCTTAGGCTGCCATTGTTAGCTAGACCATCATCATCACATTGTATAGTACTAATATGTATGTTCCACAGTGCTCCACTGGTATCTAGCCGCTCGGTCTACACTAATTTTGTGCCTTATCGTTTAGTCCCATTTTGTTCACGAGCAAAATCTGAATTCAGCGGCTTGCGATAGTATTACGGATTAGGATTAGGATTAGGGTAAGGCAAGCCTCCACTAACTACTATACGACTTGCCCTTGACCTTATATAAAATTTACTAAATAATTTACTTCTAGATGAGATTTACATGTATGAAATTACATCGTTCGCTCATAGTTGAACAATTATTTAGTTGCCCGATCAGGCAAGCACACTTAAACAGTTTATGAAATTTTACTTGCCCAACACCAATTTGTACTTGCCCCGGGCAAGCAGGCAAGTGCCAGTGTCGAGCCCTGGGTACGGGTAAAGCCATTATCGTAAGGGTAAAGTTAAGGTTGGAGTCAAGTTTGGAGCTATGGAAATATTTACAAGTTTTAGGACTCGTGTAATAGACCAACTGGTGTGTAGACCAACTGGGTGTAGACCAAGGCTCGCCAAGCGAGCATGAACCCTTCTACTATAAAGATGTTGCTCTCGAGTCCACCAGGCAAAGTTCAGTTTGCTCTCAGAATTATTTGCCTAAAGAGGTAATTGAGTGGATATATATATATTTTTTCAAGCAGTGATACCAACACTCTAATCCTGTTTCCATTATTACTCGAGTCATCCATCAAGATATCTCTAGTTGTACATACATGGAGCTAGACTGGGCATCCATCCATTTTTTTGGGGGTAAATGGATGACCTTTTTGCTCTTTGTAGATGAAGGGTTGCAACTTTGGAAGCTTGGTGTGTTTGGCCTTATCGAGAGAGCAAATTTACATTCATACTTGCTTACATTAAATGTTATGCCTCCATTTTCATTTCTTATTCTGCATTCTTTATAATCATCTTGTTTTATTCAGTTCATCTTCTGCAGCAGCAGCATTGCTTCATTATCTAATGATATAATAAATGTCATCATAATACTCATCCACATTCTCATTATCATTATCTTCGTTGTCATCGTCATAATCATCACCATCAACATCAACATCAGCAACATTGTCATCATCATCATCATCATCATCATCATCATCATCAGCAACGTCGTTGTCATCGTCATCATCATCAATCATAATTTTTGCACACTCAATGCTTCTGCCCTGACTATTATTTTTTTATATCTATATTAATGTTCTCTCTATCCCAAAGCATGTTTCCATAAGCTGCAATTACACATCGGTTTCACTTCATCAAACTGTAAATTATTGTGTTTGTGATGATGTCCTAGCACAAACTCTCCAGTTTCTATCCGTCCAGAAACTCTTAACGAAAGAGATAAAGAAGTAAAAAATATAAGAAGTGCTGTGTACTTTCTATCTTCAATGAAGAGGTGGATGAGAGGGAAGATAAGTGATAAATGAGTGTATAATTTCAGTACATGATTATAATAAAAAGAAAAGATATATGTGCTAGTTTAGAAAGTTGTACCTTTTTTTTGCATCATAACATAACTATTCAAAATGTACATCGCCCGACATTATATTTCCTTTTTTTGGAGAGAAATATGGAATATGCCCAGCATTCCCCAACATGATAACCACAGGAATTTTGATAGCATTAGTGCTTGTTCCATAACTTATTATTGAAAGGTGATGAATTTGATGATCAAAAGGTATTGTTCATTCTCTTTTGCGTTACATCCTGTAATTATATGAGTGATGTCCTAGAGCTTTGTTACCTCTTTTCTGAGGTGTTCCCAGAAACCGCTAGGAAGGAAGTAAGTGACTAAATCCATCTTTTGGGTCAAGCTTCATGTTGTGGTTTTAGTTTCATGTGGAGAGTGAGGGATGATACATCTTAAAAGTACACTTGAGTATTGGTACTTCCCGAAAAAAAATGCAAGGGTTTTGGTTTTGTTGAATTCCATTTGAAAGTTCATTGAATAAAACATGTGAAATGAGAATCATTCCCATTCAAATGCTTTCATAGTTGTAATTGTGTATTGTATACATGTACTTTTCGAGCATGGTGGAGTTCAGTTATAACTATTAGTTTGTAATGAAATAGTGCAGGTTTTGGTTACTAAAATTCAGTTTGACCAAAACTCAACTAAAATATTTGATGAAAGGGGCTTTTTAGTGTGTCTTTGTACATTTACATAGCAGATGTGGTAAAACAAGTTATGTTTTTTTTTCTTTATCGTTCGAAAAAACAGTCAACTTTTTAATGGTTTGAGTTATTTTTGTCTTTATATTGTAGATCTTGATTCATCTAGGTCTAGGAAAATCATCATAGAAACAGAATTAGAGCAATCTCATTGTGAATAGTTGAATAGATTTGATTTTTGTTTTCACGACTTACTATATTGATTATAGTTTTGGAATTGGAATGATCATGTAACAAATTAACTGTTTAAATTGAATTAACTCGAGCTAAAAATACGGATCATGTGGCTGTGGCACAGATTTTGAGCAATGTTTATCACATATTTTATACGAGATTGTGTTAATTGACACTTGTTTGAAGAAGTAGTCTCATAGTGCCAAGTCTATTGTTCAACTTCGAGGAACTGCCAAAGTCAAATTGATAGCGTGGAGGCCCAGGATTATGTGCAGTGAGTGAGCTGAATCTGATGTAGTAATCTAACAAACCACATCACCATTGTGCTAGAACACCTAGTCTACGCTTCAATAATATTCTATTCATTTACCATTCTAGCATTCGAATACTTTGATTTGGATACATGTAAGAATGCAGACATGTTTCAAAGTTCTTCATAATAATAATATTCTCAATTTATAGAGTGCCTAACACTATTGATAATCATCTCTAAGCGCTTTACAATTATATTATTACCCCGGTCATCGGATACATTCTGAAATCAATACAGCGCAAAAAATGTGCACATTTTCCACTCCCTAGGGAGCATTCCAGCCAGGCAACCTTGTGAGCGCACACAATGCTAAGGAACAATCTGGGACAGTAAAGGAAATTTCCAATAGGAGAAACAATAAATGGCTGATGATGTAAACTAGGATATGATCGTATGAAACAAGACTGAGTAAAACACTATTTCTGTAATAGAAGTCATGTGTAATGACCACTGATGTATGTGTCATCCATAAAATGGCTATAATAAACTGTCCAAGATGATGATAGTAGCTCCTAAAATAAATTTACTTGTTGAAAGATATATATACAGTGGCACTGTGGCAGTTTGATATGTAGTGTTCATACATTAGATTAAAGTGTCATGGTGAATTAATGCATTGATGTAGTTTGATACACATTTAAATGTAGATCAATGGATTCACATCTCATTCTTTCAGGACTCTCCAAGAGACCAAGACTGATATAACGCATATATAAACACATTTGTTACTGGTATGCTTGTCTAGAAATTAAAAGAAAAACCTTACCATTACAAAATAAATTAAGGATTATACATGAGCTGTGGATTCAAATTTGTTCTGAAAAAACACTGAAATAAAAAAAGGAACATTTATTTTGTATGTGAAGGCAAGTGAGCAAAACAAATTGACTCATAGAATCAGACATTAAACCTTTTTGAAAGATTTTGGTAGGTTAAAACGCACATCTCTCATAGACAGACCCTTGGTGTTTAGTCCCAAACTGGATAACCAATTCTGGTCCTAAAGTATGTGGGATGTGGACTATTACTAACATATGATGTTACAGTCATACCAAAATCAGTCAAATATTCCATAAACCACCTGGGATAATATGTTCATCAAGTTGGTGAGATTTTAAAGTTCACAGTGATGAAGAATTCAAATGACGCAAGAAAAACAAATCACTTTCGAGCTCTGAAAATCAATTCCCCAAAAAGATATTTTTAAAAGTCCTAATCTTCTTAGAACTTTTAGCTCTTGAATTGTATTTGCTTTCAAATCAGATAATATAAGATAGTAATTCCACAACTTTTGAATTTTGGCGCGCAAAAGGTGGACAGTATCTTTAACACACACCAAGTTTGGCATTGTCTCCGTATGTGCCATGTGATGCAAGAAGGGTCATGTGACTCGATCTTACTCCGCTCTCAGGAAACTCCGTGTTTGGACAAGCACAGGATGGCGATTAGTTGTACTGGTAACACGATGGTAAATACATCATCGAGTTACTGGTATTGACTAAATTGTACAAAAGGAAGATGATGAGTGCATGCACATTACATACATTGTTACTGGTAACGCATGCGCCATGTTCTGCATTGTTTAGCCGAGTACAATGTTTTTAGCATGTGCTAGTTCTCAGCATATGGAATATTGTTGGTAATGTTACTTTTTTCTCCAATTTTCCTGGAAAACATTTAACAATGCAGCTCCTGTAAGTGTAAAGTTGGAGGAGCAGCATTGTTCATTAACTTTGATTGTTTTACGCATTGTCCATTTAAGGCCCGTATGGTTTCAGGAATTTAGTAAAATGGAAAATGATAAGAAGATGGACCATACATGTAACTAGACGATCACTAGGGGAAGATAATACAAAATAATAATAATGTAATAAAGAAGGCTTCTAATGCGCTAATTCCACCTTTTTCAAGGTGCCCAGGGCACAGTTTAGTAAAAAAACAAAAAACTATCTTGGAGGAAGAGGAATTCCTATTCATACTGTAAATAAAAAGTGATTAAAAATGAAAGATTTATATATAAAAATATATATATATTTTAAATCTAAGTTTAGAAATTCTGAACTTTTGATCTTTCAGAGGCAGATGACGTCCATGAAAATAATGTTTTTGACACCTGTTTTAAGAAAATTACAGACCTCTTCTTATTTTAAAAGTTAAATTCCGAGATGAAGACAGATTTATTATCCATTTTTTTTCCTTTTTCGAAAGCAAGACTATCTTAGAAAAGAATACCTTCAATATATATTATTCAGTGCATCTAAATATACTATATACAGGACATGTCCTGAATAACACATTGTGGGAAGCTAGGGCAACATCGGATGTGGCCCCGAGTACAACCCGATGTACCAGCAGATATCATGTATGTGTAGGCTTTACATTGCCTTAACCTGCACAACTACGCGCTGAAACTGAAAATGGAAATAGAAAGAGGTTAAAACAGATAGAATTAGAGGTTAACATAGATTAGAGGAAGAGAGGCACAGAGTGAGAGAGATGGGCAGAGAGGAAGAGAGAGGCAGATAGAAAGTGGGAGAGACAGGAAGACATTAGTGAGATACATACAACGAGAGAGAGAGAAGGAGAGAGGGAGTGGAGAACGAGAAGAAGAAAGAAAAATAATAAAAGTGTGGCGGACATCCTTTGTGGAGTGCACTGACAGGGGATGAGATGTCGATCACTTTTTCACACCACGCGCTTTTTGAAGAGAAAACAAAATAACTGGTTTTGTGTCTTCTTCCTGGTTTGCTTCGCCTTGGGTTCCCATTGTGAAACTAATTTATGGAGTACATCAAATTTCACAGAATGGAAAACCCATTTAAAACAAGTTGAGTACTGAGACCTGCGCCAGCCATGGCTCCTTTGTCAGTGCATGGTTGCAGCTACGTGTAGCTTTGCTTTGCTGGGCAAAATTTAAATTTAAATTGAAAAGGTGTTTATTATTTCACAGCAGAACAGCTAGATTACTATTTTACAGCAATTTAATTAATAAAACATGGACAAACAACTCAAGTTCCAATCCAATAGAATACTAAGGAAACATTTTATATATATAGATTTGTGTGTAATAAAATTTCTAATTGGGGAGTGGGGTGGGGGGGGGGGGGGGGGGTCGGTTGCCCGCATCGAAGCACCTACTCCCTCATTAGCACTCTGCAGTACACATTAGAAAAAGAACCACATAGATATAACTTCCTTTTAGAGTATTCTTGGCACTTTATCAGATTTGATTTTGATATTTATAACACATCCTCCATACATCTATGGATTAATGTTCCCATATATATTTTACAAGTAAGATATTAAGTGATATATATATATTCTTACTACATGTGTTATAGTCTTCACTTTCTTTTGTCGTGTCATGATTACATCTGTCCAAGTTTGCTCACGATCAGCTTCTATCAAGATAACTCTTAACTAAACTAAGGATGTACTTCCCATTAATTTGGACTTCCTCCCCTTCTAATTTGGCTTATTGTGCTTACAACTTCACTCAAGAACATTATTATCTTAATATATTCATCCACTTATAATAAGAAAAGGAAGTTGTACATTGTATATACATTAGATCTCTATAACTTTGTGTGTTACTGCGCAGTGCGTGTGTATTATGTGTCTTTGTATTCCTTTTCAGAGTTAATTTGTTATTTACCCTACATTTGTTAGAACTTAATGAAAAGTATGACAGTTTTATAATACAGTTTTCTTTTTAAAGGGGGAGGAGGGAGGGAGGGAGGGTGGGGGGGGGGGGGGGCTGGTTGACTCATCTTTGTTGGAATGTACATGTAGTTGGGCAAATCAGCTTCCCTGGGGTTTTCTTCATAAAATTGATATTTCAATATTATTTTATATTTTAAAAGCAATTTCACAATTGGATAAATCTAATCAGGAATATTAACACACATTATGTACACGTATCAGTGCTCAGTTGCCTCAATATAAATGAAAGGTATGGTATCAATTGAGATATCTCATGAAATTAATAATTTTGCAAACATACAGATGTACATCTCTTTCTGACACACACATAAACACACGCACACACACACACACACACACATACACAAACACACATACATAATACGTATACAAACACATCATTACTCACAGGTCAACAAGCTGTGAAATACATACAACTACATGTTTGTACTCTGTACTTATAATACCTGTGTATTTAAGCAATGGAGGCTAGATTATAGTATGAGCTGTAAAAAGAAAGATTAACAGTTGGTTATCATCTACTCGTGCATTCTGCTGGTTGCTTCGTGGCCGTGGATGCAGTCACAAGCAGGCCTAGCCTCAAGTCAAGGCTCTATGTAGCTGGGCATACTACAGTAGCTGAGCTAGTCCCAGTCTAACTGCTGTACAACTTCGGGCACTCAACACTTTTCACTGGCTGCCTCACTGGCTGTTTCGCACTTAGGCCATTCGCTTTGCACGATGTTCGCTCACGCTCAGTTTACATAGTTTTGCCACACAGAGCGTGGGGGCCTTGACAGAAGGCTAGCTTAGCCTAGCCCTAGCACGTTGCTCTCTGCTGCTCTCTGTTTGCGGCATTGGTCATGTGATCCAGGAAGAGGAGATGACCTGGCCTGGCCTTGCAGGATCTAGTCTGGCTTCCATGCTGATGCGCAGCAATGTCACATTTGTGCCTGTCAGTGTCACATTTGTGTCTGAATTTTTGGAGCATATTTAGTTTTAAAATCTGTTTCATTTTGCAATTTACTCCATTTCTGCTAAATTAGTGCTGGCATGACATGAACTATGAAAGTTGAGTTTTTTAAAATGTTGCAATCCAAGGCCAGCAATCCTCTAAATCATTTTTCAAAAACTGGATGCTATGATAATAACATAATATATTAAGTTTTCCCTCTGTTCATGAAACAATTTGTTTGTGACGTTTATATGATAACTAATGTTTACATAATTGTTTGTTGTTAATCATATCCATCATGTCAAGCCGTAAACATGATTTTCAACTGAGGAGACAAAAGATCCCTATGAGACGGGCAAACTATAGTGATCAAGTTACAAGATGTTAGCAAAAAAAAAGCAAATGAAAAAAGGAGCAAGGATAACAAAAGATGCAAGATGAGTTATTTGATGGAACAAGAGAGAACATGAAAGGAGAGGGGTTTAGAGGAAGAGAATAGAGAGAGAGAAGGGAGGGGTTAGTTAGAGGATTATTGGTCCTGGAGCCTGGGCTTGATTGGTCAGACTGTATCACCCCTTTAGTCACTCGCACCTCATTTCCTCCCCAACGTAACGAGGAGAGTTTCACGGGGTAGGATCGGGAATCGGGAAGGTGCGGAGGGGAGAGAAGCTGGGGGGACGTTGTAACACTTTGGAGGCAAAACAGGATGCAGACTTAAACCTTGTTTGCAGTTTACTCTCACAAATTTGAAAACTGTAGAACAGAGAATGCCAAAATTCGTTTGTGGAGGGTGCAGGGGATGGGACAAGGGATAAAGGCATAGCATAGCCTGGGATGATGGAAATGCTTCTTTTGCTATATATATAAACCAGAGAACAAGGCAAACTTGTAGATCTGAACAGAGGGGGTGGGGGAAGGGAAGAGGCACAGAGTATAATGGTTGCAATGAAGATAAGGAAAGGTGAGGCAAACCTGAAGATGATGGGGGGGGGGGGGGGGGCTAAGATAGTGAGGAGAAGTTGCTACGGAGTTTAGAGGAGGTGGCTGATATATGGAAGGGCAGGGGGCAAGGCAGGGGAGATGTGGGCTAAAAGAGAAAACAGGATGCAGTTTGATTGAGTGAAAGCCTGGCTCAGCCTGCTATGGATGATTGGAGGAGAGAGGGACAGAGGGGGGGGGGGGGGGGGGGGCTATTTGGAGAGGCTTTCTGCAGTAGCAAAGTTTTGTCCAACTTGTGAGATGATCGAGGTATAGTTCGAGAGAGGGGGGCACATGGGATGAAGGCGAGAGAAAAAGGGAAAACAGGATGCAGTTTGATTGCGCGAGAGCCTACTGCGAATGATTGCAGAAGAGAGAGAGATGGGGAAAATTTTGGGAGAGCCTTTTCGTAGTAGCAAAGGTTTTCCAACTTATGAGATGATCGAGGTATAGTTCGAGAGAGGGGGGCACATGGGATTAAGGCAAGAGAAAAGGGGAAAACAGGATGCAGTCAGATTGTGTGAGGGTTGGCTGCGGATGATTGCAGAAGAAAGAGAGGGATGGGGGAAAATGTTAGGAGAGGCTTGCTTGCAGTAAAAGTTTTTGTCAACTAGGGAGATGAGGTGTACCTAGGGTTGGGGGCACCCTGGGAGACGAGAAGAGGAAAGGATAAACACAGGATGCAGTTACATTGTGTGAGAGCCTACTGCAGACGATTGCAGAAGTAAGAGAGGGATGGGGGAAAATGTTAGGAGAGGCTTGCTGGCAGTAAAAGTTTTGGTCAACTTGGGAGATGAGGTGTATGGGGAGGGGGCACATGGGGGAGGAGGAGAGGAAAGGAGAAAAACAGGATGCAGTTAGATTGCACGAGAGCTTGCAGCAGATGATTGGAGAAGAGAGCGATGGGGGAAAATTATTAGGAGAGGCTTTTAGTAATAGGTATTTTTTTCCCTTCTATTTTTTGAGGTGTGGTGTAGATCGAGGGAGGGGGGGGGGGAGGGGGCAATGGGGAAGAAGAGAGGAGATCGAGGGAAAACAGGATGCAGCTCACTTGCAAGAGAACTCACTGTGGATGATTAGCGAGGAGAGACGCGTATGAGGGAGATAGGGCGCTGTGTATGAAACAGAGCGACTGCCTTACTGAGAACATCTACACACATGCATGTATGGAGCCTCGGAGAGGAATTATTCGTGTAGGCTGCAGTTGAATTACGAGACTTGGCAAGCTTAATTCTGTACAACTTTTACTTGTTGAAAAGTTTCTTTGGCTTATTTACTTGTACATTAAAAAAAATTATATATATGTATGTAAATGTTATGTAACCTAGATATATTCAAAGATGTAGAGAAGGAGAGTAAATTACATTTATCCTAAACAAGTAAAGTGGATATTTTGTGTTCAATAGGCCAGGCCCTACCTTAACTTCCTAAAAGCCAGTTTGATCATTTATCTTACACGATCTTTACACACATGTACCAGTACAATAGCTAGCCTGCATGAGATGCTTGGGCTTACCAGTATACACTATGTACTTCCTCTTGCAAATGAAATGCAGTTTTAAAACTGGTTGTAAAGATAAAATAATTGGTTAGCTTTATGAGAAACTCTTTCTCTTTCCAACAATCAATCTCTCTGCTGATGACCCAGGCCTGTTTTTTTTTCTTGCGAAACAGGAAGTGGGCTAGGATGCATAAGTGGGCTTGAGGTACAGAGGTTGCCTGAGCGCTGGAGATTTCAGCGGTATAGGCTTAGATCGATCTAGAGGCGCAGACCAGGAAAACAAGAGCAGAGCAAGATCAGAAAAGAGGAATCATAAATCGATAGATTAAAACCTAGTCGGCATCACTTTGATAGTAATAATCATGATAATGCTAAAGAAGATAAAATTTTCATTTGATCATTTCGCGTATGCAATTAAATGAACTCAAAATTAGAGATGACATAATGTGTGAAAGTATTAAAACTCTTTTGCGGCTTGTAAAAGAAGTACAAACAATATAACATTGATTCAAGTTCTCTTCAAATAGAGACCAAATCGCACATCTTACTTTTTTTTCCCATTTCAATAATGTTACATACTGTAGGTATGCTATCATAAGTATACTGTATCATAGGTACGCGAGCTGTACAAATGTGACATTTTCTCATTTTTTTTCTTCATAAAAGATGATGTAAAGTTTATTTCCCCTCATCAAATGAGAAGAGTAAATAAAAAAGAGGAGGCATTTTTTATAAAAAGTGCCTTCATTAAAATATGGTCCTGTAGTAGGTATGTTAGGGTGTCAACTTGATTTCAGTATATTGATATTGTACTCTGTGTCTCTTGCTCTTTTTTTTCTCTATCCTCTCTCGCTCGCGTTCCGGTTATGACGCAAACCTTTCTCTACTTTTAGTGGAAAGGAGAGAATGGCAGCATGTGTTGATGTAATTCCATTGTGTCTTTCCACATCGTAGGCTATTGATCCAAATGACTGCATTTGTTTGAGATACAGACGTCGACGATTTTGTGCAATTTCATAGTGAAATTTTACATTTAGTATTTAAAAACAAAAATTTATGTTCAGCTGTAAAGAATTGAATCATATCCAAAGAATTTACATTTTACTAGGTTTGATTGTTAAAATGTTGTTATACTTTTGTTTAGCAGATTCGAAAGCCCAGCTACCTTGACTCGCATGGTATACTTTTGTTTGTACAAAGCATTGATTTAAATCTCTTTTGATCATGACCTCCTTTGTGACATGCTTTCATTTTGTTCAAGAGGAAATGTTGTTTCAAACTTAACCCTTTTGAAAGATGACCCAAATTTAAATGAAAATAGTCTTTATTGAGACGATTTAGAATTAAAAAGCACAATTGTGCCTCTTTACAGTATTCAAAATATGCAACTATCCACATTATCATACCTAATATGAAAGCAAAGTTAACAATTTTTAGGTTGTCTTGAACATTTTTATTCTCCCTTATTTCCCTCATTCATTCCTCTTCTCATTCTCTCTCAAGCTCACTCCATCTCTCTTCACCTCTTCCTATTCTCTTTTAACTTCTCTCTGTTGTTTGCCCATTTTTATTTATTCTCTTTCAACCTATGTTTCTCTCGTTTAACCTCTTCCTACTTTCTTTCAAGCTCTCTCCGTATATCTTCACCTCATTCTCCCTTCTGTCTTTCCACAGTTTGTTATGTTGCATTGAATCATCTTTCTTCTCTCTTAATCTTTCCCACATTCATTCTCAGTCTCTCTTCATCTATTCCCATTCTCTTTCAAGCTCTCTCCATCTCTCTTCACCTCTTCACCTCTTCCTCTATTCTTTTTTAACTTCTCTAAGTTGCCTCCTTTTGCCCATTCCTATTGAGTATCTTTTAACCCTTTCCTACCTTCCTACAAGCTCTCTCTGTATCTCTTTCTACTTTCTGTCTATCCCCCATTTATCATGTTGCCTTGAATCATCTTAAGTTCTTCTCTTACTCTGTCCCACATCCACTCTCTCTGTCTTTCAAGCTCTCTTCATCTCTGTTTCCGCATCTTTTTATTCTCTTTCAACCTCTCCCTTTCTCTTCATGCCCCTTTCTTCCCTTCTATCTATCCCCTATTGGTCCATGCATTGAGTCATCTTTCTTCTCTTACTCTGTCCCACATTCACTCTCTCTGTCTGTACACCTTTCTTCTTCTCTTTCAACCTCTCTCCATCTCTCTCCACCTCTTCCTTTTCTCTTTCAACCTCTCTCCATCTCTCTTCACCTCTTCCTTTTCTCTTTCAACCTCTCTCCATCTCTCTCCACCTCTTCCTTTTCTCTTTCAACCTCTCTCCATCTCCATTCACCTCTTCCTTTTCTCTTTCAACAACTCTCCATCTCTCTCCACCTCTTCCTTTTCTCTTTCAACCTCTCTCCATCTCCATTCACCTCTTCCTACTCTCTTTCAAGCTCTCCTGCATGCCTGTCTATCCCCTGTTTGTCGGGCTGCCTTGAGTGGTGTGGCAGCGGACTACAGTTGGCTGGTTCGTTCGCCAGCATTGTGTTTGATCATCACGGTGTGAGCATTGTTGCGCTCTAGCTTCAATGTGAGAGAGAAAGAGATCGAGGAGGAAGTGAAATATTTGCTGTGGCGCATTGATTGATAGATGTTGTTTCTCTACGAATATATTGTGCGTTGTTTCTCTCGGTCTGATTCTAAACCAAACCAGGCCGGTTGAGTGAGTAGGGAGATGTTGTGATCTTTGCGATTGTAATCTTTTTTTTTTGCACACAGTAAAGGGAAGAGAGTGAGATGATTGTTTTTAAATAAACTTTCTGTTTTTGAAATGATAGAAACTGAAATACTTAATGACTACATTCTCCAGACAACTTGTAGATTGTATGTTACCCTTTTACCTGAAAAATTATAACTAGTAACTAGTCCGAGTGAGATACATATGTAGAAGAGGTTCAGGTGAAAATCATGAACACTATTAAATTGACGAAAAGGAAATAATTGACAATATAATGAAGAAAGTGTGATATTGGGAAAGAGAAGAAAGTACAGTGCTCAGAGTATTGTGAAATCATTCTATTTTAAAATCTTTTTATCAAATTTCTTTCTTCTTGCTCAAAATCTCACAATTTAGGGCGAATTTGTGGTAAATAGGGTGGAGTCGATGAGCAGATTATCTTGAACCGAAAGTATTCAATTTCTCATTGAAATTGAGAATCAACTTTTGCACGAGAATCACAGAATGTACAAAAAAAAGTCACAAATTGATACCGGGTATCTCGTATTTAAGTGTAACTTGATTTCATAGATTGATATCGTTTTCACATCCTATATTTCAGAACTGTCTTTAAAAACTTAAACAAATGAAGTGAATCCTGAAAGAATTGTATTACTTGCATCTCATTTCCTCATCATATTTTGGATTTGTGTCATTTGTCACTCTTTAGTTTGGTCAAAAATTTAGTTGTATCACTAACACTACCATATGACTTTAATTGCAATCCATGATATCCCAACCTTAAACTTAATTTTTTACTAAAATGATAACGAGGGAATAAACTCAAGGTACAATTTTAGCCAGATAAATCTTGTGCCACCAATGTTGGCTCGGTCCTGAATGGGTTATCCTTGCCATTAGTCAAGCAAAAGCAAAACTGGTGATGGATGAGTCGTTACACAAGAATATGATAAAAAACATACACATGTACTGTGTAAATGTGTACTGTACATTAGTTCATCCAGGTTTTGATTTCATATTGTTGATGAAAGTTTTTTAAGATGAGTGTGATTGATTCACAGAAAGAAAGACATCTAGTATTAAGTTGGTGAGCAGGAAATTATTAATTGATATATAATGATGCGATGAACAAATTATGAGTAAACTATATTACAGTCTCAAGAGTGGACAAAAACCTATGCAGTATCAAACTGACATCAATATGAGTGTTGCTCTTAGTTTTCTTTCCATTGTGTGTGATTTGATAAACTCCAGTGATGTGCATAGCCATGTTCAAATCTTGTCTTGATAATTGATCTATTTTAATTCCCCTTTTGTTTTTAGAACAAATTTGTTACTGCACGCCAGAAGAAAAGTTTATTTTTTGGTTAAATGTTCTTTGATTTGCTGCTTTGTATCCGTGAATTTGTACTTTGTGAACATAATTATTATGTTGAACTGGTAATGATCTGTGATCCATCTCATTCTTAACTGATCCTTCCGCATTAACAAAAGAAGGAGAGCTACTTTCTCTAGATGTTGTATCACTTGTATGATTATGATAAGTATCAATTGTGAAGGAGTGTATTAAGTATTCTGAAATTGTTTTGGTAATTAATATCTGAATGTTCCTCTCATTTCGAATGTTTCTTCTGTTAAATGTTTCAAAACTTCAGAAAGGGAGTCATGGTTATGATCTTTCGCTATATAAGATCTTTGATATTTATCGATTGTGAAACAGTGAAGTCACGCAATGCTTTGGTAGTTGATATCAAATCCATAATGTATCCTGATATCTTCATACATAATGTATCATGTTAACTGTTTTAACTTCTTTAGAACGAGAGTTATATTATGCTTATGACGATGCGTATCACTTGCGAAGCAGTATAATATTCTGATATTGCCGTGGTAATTAATCTTAGTGTCCCTCTTTTTCCAAACGTTTGTTCATTCGCAGACCTTGCAGGAGAGGGGACTGGAACGGGGAAGAACTCCAAGTCAGGCAAGGCATCCGAAGTGACGAGGAGATCGCCTGTCAAGGGGCGTCAGTCGAGGGACAGACGCCAGGCATCAGCAGGCCTGAATGGTCACGGAGTCGAGAGGACCACCAGGGGGCGAAGACAGAGCGCACGCAACAAAGAGCTGCACCAAAAACAGGATGATGCCTCTAAAACAATTACGACAGCAGTTGAGAATGGAGACAGCCAAGATTTGCCACTTGTTGAAGAGGCGGCAGAAATTAACGATGGGTGCGCAAATGGTCTGAATGGGGAATTGGACGCTGTAAATGGAGATTCGAACACTGTTAATGGTGATGTGAACGGTGTAAATGACGATGATGCAGTTCTAGAAGACAAAACAATCGATGGAAACAGTGCGAATGGGGAACCAGGTCTAATAGATCAAACGATTGGTGTGAACGGTGTAAATGGGGATGATGAAAGTCTAACAGACAAAACAATTGATAATGTGAACGGTGATAATAGGGATGCAGGTCTTGAAGAAAACACACTTGGTGTGAACGGGGACCATGCAGATCTACAGGACGATTCAGAAGTGGGTCACGGCAGCGAGGGTCGCGTAACTGGCGAATCGGTAGTACTAGAAGGAGAGGCGAGTGACACAGCGTCGCCTGAGCTTGCGCATGGCACTACTACAAACGGTTGCGCCGATGACTCGCAGGACGACGCAAACAGCGGCAGCGGCAGCTATGTTGGCAGCAGCAGCGCTCACATCCCTGAAGTAGCTGACTCGTCCTTGTCTGACTCACAGCTCAGCGGAGGAGTAGGAGGAGGGGGCACAACAGCCGGAGCAGATCAAGCGGCTTCATCTCAGCAGCCACTGACAGGTGGTGAGGCGGAGAGCAAGGGGGAAACACTCGGCAAAGAGGATGATAATGATGATGTTGATGATGACGATGACGCAGGGATCGTCGGCGATGATGCAGAGGCAGTGAGTTCTCTCTCGAGCTCTTGCGGCGCGCTCTCGGATCACCAGTGTGCACCGATAGACTTTTCAGGCATACCGTCAGGGGAACTCGCAACCGCCTCCTCCGCAATGGAGGTCAGGTTGGAGGGTTACAACGGCAGCTGTGGCATTGACAGCATGCAGGAATCGGAGGAAACGGGGCTGGGTGAGTCAGCTGCCTCTGATGAGAGATACAGCAGCCAGGAGGCTGATACCAAATCCCTGGATGGTTGCAATGGACTGCTGGATGGATCCAACGGACTCCTGTCCTTCCCGGCCATGCCTAGCAGCCCCTCACCAACCAACTCTTCCAGTGACAGCACGCCTTCCAAGGTATGTACAAATAAAAAAATATATCATCGGTTGAGAAAGAAGGGTGCTGAGTCGTATTTGTACCTAAGATAACCACATGTGTTATTGGGGAGCCTTGTAAAAAACCATAGCTCTCTCCTAATTATTTATTAATATTTTTCAAAATTACAAATGATGAAAGATTAACATCACATAGAGAAAGCTCTGACCTACAAGATAGTATGTAAAACTCTATTCAGCCCAAACTCGACTTAATGCCCCTCTCACTCTCAATGGCAATTTACTAACATTAAATAACTTTATCATTTCTATAGCATCTTTTCATGATGTTGCAAAGAGACATTATTTCTTATCACACTCACAAATTAGTTTTCAAATTGTTAATTTTTTTTCTTATTAAATTTGATACTGAATTATGAGATCAAATGAGACTGAAAAAACTGAAGAAAGGAGGAGATTTAGTCTTCCTCTGATAACCAGTACCATGGTTTAATCATCCCATAATTACTCATAGTAATACGTCGCATGTACTCTAGTATAATCCCCACTTTTAGGGGTACTGAATAGTTATGGGCGCATCATCATGCATCATCAGTCAACCATTGATTGTGTGTCTGCACTGCACTGTGCTCCGAGTCCATGTTTGTTGCGAGTTACAGAACGGGGGAAAGAGCGGAGAGATTTGTGTGACTGATAAACATCCCGTACAAATAAGACCGACTGCAGGAATGTGGGAGAAAACGGATGAGTGAATAGCATCCAATAGTCGAAAAAATAGTTGACGGAATCTTGCCCTGTGATGTGTACTTCACTCGCAGAGCAATTTACAAATTGGAATTCACTTCAAGTTTGGTTTATTTGGAAATTAAAAATCATCTAGATGTATAAACAAAAATCTGGAAATACATTTATTATTTTTAAAAAAATAATTGGATGAATAACAACTCTGGGATATGGAAATTTAAAATATTTTGATGAGTGTCATTACATATGTTTGCTTTTAAAAGTAACTTGTAAAACATTGTTCAAAAGTATACCATGATATTTATCAACAAAAAAATCCTCCATAATTAATATCTGAATTTGGATACTTTCGGTGAACTATCGGGGAAAAAATCTGATATTGATTTACTCTTTTTTCACTAGGTAAACCTTATTCCTTTTCTATGAAAATCTCACATCATTTTCAAGAATCTTTGAATGATATTAGTATATGAGTGAAGTCTCAAATATCACTTTTGGGAAAAATATAAAGTTACTTGATCACTTTAATTAGAAAAAAGGGAAAAAGGAGGAGCAGCGCCCACAGCGGTGCTACGTGGTAACCTGCACTGCACCAAAAACAAAGATGTAGCATTTAGGAGGTATTTTGCTTTAGCTTATAATTATAGAAATAAGGAAGTTATATCGTATAAAAAACTTGAATTTGAATTTCAAGAGAGAGAAACAAATTACCTAAAATTTGAAAAATCAGTTTGATTGGTAAACTCATACGTTTGTTCACATATTAATGAAAATTGCTTCCAATGCCCTAAATATCTTCCATTCAAAGCTCCATAATATGTTATTTAACTGAAGTACAACTGAATGATCAGTTTATAGTTCATATCATTAGTTCATATGTTTGTTAACTTTGTTCACAATTTATTGGAATATGCCTCAAATGCCCTAAGTATCTTTCATTTATTCTGTGATAAAATGAAGCTCCATTATTTTCTAAAGTCTAAACTGAAGTACAACTCTGTATTATCAGCACTAAATGCATCTTTTACATACATGTAGGCAAAGAAATATTTTTTTTATAAAAGAAGAGGAGTCGAGGACCAACTCCCACAGTGGTGCTACGTGGCCTAGTGGGCATTGTTCCCGTAATATCAGGCAGAACACTGCTTGTTTACTGAGGGTGGAGGAGGAGTCAGTCAACCAAGCTGGATTCTGATTTAGACGGAGCTCGGCGGAATTAGAAATGGGAGAGGCAGATTGTAAAGAGCTCACAAGAATGGAAAAGAGGGAGAGAAGTTGTTGTAGAGTATTTAATTAAAGGGCTCTCAGAATTAGAATATTAAAGAGAAGAATTAAGATAGAACGCATGGGAATTGACAGAGGGAGATAAGGCTAGAGACTAGAGAGAGGTTAGAACAGCAGTTAAGGGCTAGGGGAATACATCTTTAGAGAAAGATAGAACGTAGAGAATAAATAGAGGGAGAAAAGGGTACAGAGAAGTTTGATTGATAATTGAAGATAATTGATATAAAAGAGAAAAAAGGATCACCAGAGAAACAAAAGAGGGAGATAAGGGTAGAGAGAAGTTGGATCAGAAGTTAAGGGCTCGGAGAATAAATAGAGAAAGATATCTAGAACGTAGAGAAAGAAGGAGAAAAGGCTAGAATGAAGTTGAACAGAAGTTTAAAGGGCTCTGAGAATAGATAACGAGAAAGACAAAGGAGAATGACAAGAGAACGTACAGAATGAAAAGAGGAAGAAAAGGGTAGTTCGAACAGAAGTTAAAGGGCTCAGAGTATTAAAAGAGAAAAAAGGGAATGAAAGAGAAACAAGTGGGATATATATTAGAGGGTAGAGAGAACTCAGAGAAGTTGAACAGAAGTTAAGGGCTCGGAGAATAAATAGAGAAAGATAGAACATAGAGAATTAAAAGAGGGAGAAAAGGCTATCTAGAGAAAAGTTTGATCAGAAGTTAAAGGGGCTCGGAGGATTGATACAAAAGAGAAAAAAAGGAACGCAAGAGAAACAAAAGAGGAATATAAGGGTAGAGACAAGTTGAACAGAAGTTAAGGGCTCGGGGTTTAATTAGAGAAAGATAGAATGTAGATGATCGAAAGAGGGAGAAAAGGCTAGAGAAAAGTTTGATCAGAAGTTTAAAGGGGCACGGCGAGTTAAAAAACAGGAATCTATTTCTAATATATAATAGATAGAGAGAGAATTTTGAAGCGGCTCTGATGTTTTACAGTCCTCCCATGGCCCTGTAGTCATGTGGGATGACCTGGAAAAGAGGTACTTTGTACTCTCCGAACTGATAACCGAGAGAGGCTTAGCAGCGACTTGTGTGCAGTAAGCTATTATATGGGGCCACATCTGCGAAAATCTGGCTGCATTATTATATGTTTACAAAGTGAATTGCTTTGCATTGCATTGCATTGCATGCAGTCTCTTGTTTTTTTTTTTCCTAATGTATATATCGCTCTCTCTCTGTTTTGTCTGAAACCAAGGTTTGGATAATGATACTGTGATGTGCAAACATAAATTAGCATGCCTCTCTACAGTTGGCATCGGCAGTGGTGTTGTAGTTGTTGTTGTTGTCCATGTTCTCTTATATTTCTAGCCTTTGTATGGTTCACCTTGATTTTCCAATCAACTGGATTTCCTTTTTGAACATGTATGTAATGTATGTATTTCTCTTTTTACATTGATAAATCAAGGTCATTTTTGCTGACGATGGTGTGCCAGTGAAATATGGCTTGTTTTTTATCATGAACCTACCAACTTTTCATCCATTTCTAAAGCTGTTTAATATTATTTTATTTGGAATATAAAACACATTTAAATGCTGCCTGAAACCACTCTGAACCACTATGATAAGTTGCATCTAGGCATTTACGGTAATGGTTGCTCTTTTTTCTTCTTCAAATTTGTTGGGCTCAATCATCTAAAAGCCCCATGTATTTCTTCCACTGCTACCTCCCTCTCCCTAGCTCGCTATCTCCTCCAACTAGTCTTTCCGATCCTCCGTTCATCCTAAGAAGGGGGTCCAAAGGTTGGAGAGTATTGTTCAAACAGAAACACTGAGGGGCTACGTGTATAGAGTCAAACTACTGCATTAATAGAGGACTACTTATATTATTATAAAGCCATTTAACAAGTTTGCCTTGCCCTATTCTGAGGGGATAGACCTTTAATCCTGGGACTATAAAGGCATTGTTAGAGGTAAAGAGGGTAGATCCTATAGTGGTCAATCCATGATGAGAGGGTACATCACAAAGTCAAGTGCTTATATGAAATGGGAGTTTGGGTCTTTGGGACATTCTGTTGGTTCATGATGTGTATGTGTCCAAAATTTGCACTTAATGAGCTTTTTGAAAATGGTCATACAACATTCGTGATAACACTTCAATTAAGTTTGTTTTACAATATGACCATTGGAAGATATACCAAATACTGAAAAACTTGGAAAAAGGGCTTTTAAATTATGTTGGTGAGGTACATCCTGAGTGCCAGCAACATAATGATGTATAATTGAATATTTGGATGAACATAAAACCTTACTAAATAACTAAAAAAACACAAATACTTGTATAGTGGAAACCTCTTTATAACAAGGCCCTTGGGACCATAACATTACCTTGTTGTAATATTGTTATATCAAGGTAAAAACAATAGAATATAAAAGACTGGGAGCAGCAAAATTACCTTGTTACATGTATATTGAGGGTTTTGTTAATTCAGAGCTCATTATAACGAGGTTCCACTGTATAAGTATTAAGGAAAGCATCTAACAATCAATTATGTAAAGGGTCTGTTTGATTGAGGCTAATTGATGTGTTAATATGATAACTTGCCTTGATGCAGAGACTATCCCATCTCATATACATACAGAACTAGTATCGGAATATATTATGATTGATGTTTGTTCTGTGGGCGAGAGCTCCGAGACTATTAGTACTCAAATGGCTGGCTGGCTGTGCTTCAGCGGTTATCATTGGGACTTTGACTGTTTTTTCCCTCTCATCCAACAGTCCCGATTAGCCTTTAGAACGTTCCCACACGCTAATAAACGTAATACTCCCGGAGAAATTATATTATTTTTGTAGTGACATTACAAAGTGAAACCTTAAACACTTATGTACACAGGAATAACTGTACATACCAATAAATATGAATGTAACAGATTATATGATTATGGTATATTGCATAAACATACATTCACGCATATATGACAAACTAACGCATACACAGACAAACATTCACACATACATAGTACTCACACACACACATACATACATAAAGATACATAGTGCGCACATACGCACAAACATACAGACACATACTATGTGTGCATACACATACACACATATACATACATACACACACACACACACACACACACACACACACACACACAAACACACACATACATACGCACGCACGCACACATACATGCACACTTGTGAACACCAATACAAATTGAACACCATTTTAAGTCCTTGAGAACTATGCAAACATATATTAAAACTGATCCACATCTCATTTATCTGAAAGTATTTAAAAGTACACAGAACAATACATCTCATCATAGCAATCATACCCGCAGTCCCAATCTCACATTAAATTCATAATATAGCAAAATTGAATAGTACTATTTTCTTAGACCAAGGAGCCTAGTACCTGCTTGCTTAGACTTGCCAGCATATTTAACATCATTATCATCACACACCTTGCTGTACCAGGAAATAGCCACCCAGACATGCAGAGAAAGTACTCTAGAAACTTCTCTCGCTGTATTCCTAAACCTAACCCATCCCTAAGAGTACTTGAATCTAGCCTTTACACAAGACTGTGTGTCTGAATGATGTATGATCATCTAATCATGCATCTAATGAGCAGTTAACTTATGAAGCAATTAAAACTTGATAATGTAGGGCTCTATGCCTGAATTAAGATGTATTGTATATTTTTGTTCATTTGTCTTCCCTCTTTGAGACATCGCTTGTTATCATGAACGTTTTGAAACCTTGACCATGGGAACCGAGTGGGTTGTGTACAAAGTCTATGGGGATTTCATAAACTCATATCGAACGGGTTAACAGAATATTTGTGAAAAAATAAGATTTCATTCTGCAAGAAGTTCACAGAGAATTGGGGCAATTTATAGTCCCCAAATACTACAAAGAGCCCCGCTAGATACTTTTAAAAAGTTAAATGCACAAACAAAAATGCAGAAAATTGTTTTAATGCGGGTAGGCTTAAAATGTCACCCTTGAAAAGTTCTATTTTTTTTTTACCTGCCCTATAATAATCTTGATTAGTACAAATTATTATTTTGGGGAAACTGTACAATAAATTGATCAAGGTTCCATAGATACCAGCATAATTATCTGTGTTTGGTTTCTTGGATGGTGACATGTCCTTCAAGTTCAACTTAACACAGGGGCATCAAAGAATTGAGCCGATCCACAGTTTGTACTAATATAGTCAAACCTGCTTTAGCAACCACCTGTATAGAGACCATTTCCCTCGTCTCCCTAGGTAGCAGTTCATATTTAAATGAACTTCTAGACTTACACCTTTCTGTATCCTTTGGATGGTCTTTATAGACAAGAAAAAAAAGAAAGGATTTTGAGTACTTAGGCTTACTACCAATTTGTTAGATCATAAAGCAGAGTTGGGTGGTTGGGTTAAAATCATTACCCAGGCCTGTTAATGTAGATGAAGGAAAAAGAGGTACTCGGGCTAACCATAGACCACCATGCTGGTTTGGTCTATGGGATGACAGACTATCAACCTCCTGTTAGATGATCATAAAGGAGGGGGGTGTGGGGGGGGGGGGGGGGGGGTTAGCTAGATGGGTTAAAGAAATGGGGTTAAATTCACTACCAAGACCTGTTAGTGTTAGATGATGGAGGCAAACTACTGGTGCCCTGGCTGGGCTAGATGTTGTTAGCAGAGGTCTGCAATTGACTATCAACCATTTAGATGATCATAAAGGAGGTTGGGTAGGATGTGGGTTAACGCAACTTGGGCTAAAGTCACTACCAAGACCTGCTACAGTTAGTGTTAGATGATGAAGGCAAACTGCTGGAGCCCTGGCTGGGCTAGATGTTGTTAGCAGAGGTCTGCTATTGACTATCAACCATTTAGATGATCATAAAGGAGGTTGGCTGGGTAGGATGTGGGTTAACGCAAGGGCTAATGTCACTACCAAGACCTGTTACAGTTAGTGTTAGATGATGATGGCAAACTACCAGAGGTAGACCCTGGCTGGGCGCTAGATGTTGTTAGCAGAGGTCTGCAATTGAGATGGAGGTCAGAGGTGATGATGTGAGGTTGGGGGCATGGGAGCTGGGAATCGGGCGGGCGGGCGGTGGTGGTTGGGAGAGGAGAGATGAGTTTTCCTTTGCGTTGCGGGAGAGGAGAGGTCTTGGGTTTAAAGTAAATAGCCTTCCAGTTATGAGTTAGAGTGGAGGAAAGATTGGAATTGTGCCTCTCCAAATTCACTATGTTTATAAATACAGTGTATAAGGAACTAGCAGAATAGAGAATACATCATTGTATGCAACTTGATGGGACACAAACGAATGTGATGTGCATTATTATGTATGAATTGTTTGTGTGAATGGGTATGTGTGAGTAAGTGTGGAGAAAAGATTGGAATTGTGCCTCTCCAAATTCACAATAATTAATACAATGTATCTGGAACTACCAGAATACATCAATGTATGCAACTTGATGGGACACAAATGAATGTGATGTGCATTATCATGTATGAATTGTTTGTGAGTGTATTATGTGAATGTGTGCATGACGTATTGTATTTCATTCACTTCTAGTGTAATGTTACACCGGTAAATGTTGAAATATTATCCCTGTACCAAGAAAACATTTGTTTGATCCAGTCTGCATGACTGAGGTCACACTATTCATATTTAATTACGATAATTTTAAAAAGAGTACATCTTCGGTTACTAGATTATACCACGCATTTCAATAGATCATGGTATACTGTAGGTTCTTAATACTATGATTTTAAAAAGGTAATACAGGAATTAAATGAGGGATTTGTGTTAAAAATATGAAATCATCTTTGGAAAGATATTTATGATGCTCAAGGATGATGTGGCTTTTTAAACTTGCATTTGCCATTTTAAAAGTGATGATGAGGATGGATTCATCACTCATGCTCTCCTAATCTTCACCATATTGGTCATCCAATTTCATATTATGAAGAAAAAGTCTTCTTTTTTCCCCCTTTCATCCGTAATGACATTTCAGTCTGTCCTCCATTCTGAGCCTCCCTCCTCTTCTTAACCTACCGCCTGGTATCAGAGTCCTTGGCGACTCCAAGTTGCGCTGTCAGCAAGCTGCCGAGATGAGATAAGGATCGAGAGAGTGGTGTAGAGAGAGGGAGAGAGGAAGAGAGGAAGAAAGAGAGAAATGAAAAGAGAACAGAATAGAAAATATGACGAGATTAAGAGGGAGATGGCTGGATTAAACAAGAGAGAGGAGAGAGGGCGTGAGAGATGGGGAGAGGAAGACGGAGATGAAGAGGGAGAAAGAATGGAAAATTGAGAGGTAGGGGATAGACCTGGTAAGATGATGATGATAGAAAGATGGAAGGAAAATATTAATAGAGAGAGAGAGGAAAGACTGAAGGAGGAAATGTTTTTTAAGAGATGGGGAGAAAGGCATGAAGACAGAAAGATAAAAAGATAAAGAAAGATGAGAGATGAACAAATATATATGATAAGATACAAGGATAGGGAGAGAGAGATGAAGAATGAAATATGGGAATATTATTACAGTCCAAAAAAAAATATTGAGAAAGGTGGAGAGCGAGATATTGTTGCTAGCCAACGCGATGCAATGCTCGATTGGATTGATGAAGCTGCTCTCCTTGATACGCACTGGAGGTTCACCATCCACAAACCACCTTGGCAGCATATTTAAAACACCCCTCTCGGTACCACGCCACAACAACATCATTAAGTTGCTACACACACGATGTAACCAGAGAGGTATCCTCCCACTTCTCCGGCGTAACCATGGGACTGAGAGGGTTTATTGATTCCCTCTCCTCATCTCTCTCTTCATCCTCATCTTCTTCACACTTAATAACTATGGAAACGCACGGATATATTGATGGTGATGATGATGATGATGATGATGCTGCTGCTGCAGTCGATTGAGAAACTTAGCCTTTGATGAGAGGTCCTTTATTAAAAATTTTCCTGCATCTGCATCCTCATCATAAAGGGGAAGACAATAAAAAAAAAATAAAACTGTGACATACGAGATGGACTATCACGTTCGTGTGGAGACAGCAGATGTAGTGTCTGGGTGTATGTGTGTGCGAGATGTGGGGTTGGTTTGGTTGATTAAAAATAGACAATTGTGCTGTGTTTGCCGGCCAGATGCTGATTTTCCCACTCGAGATGTTTCTGTTTAATAGGCGCACACACACACACCCCTTCCAATCTCTCTTCCCTACTCCCCTCTCTCTCTGCCTCTTGTTCTCTTCCTCCATCAATAAACATGCATATCTGCATACATATGTGCATACCTTTATATATTTTATACACGTGTACATACTTGATTCATTCTCAGTTTCATTCTATCTCTGATGAAGACGAACAAAATGTTGATCATTCATTTACGTACATTGCCTTGTTTTTTTAAGTGTATTCTGTTTTAAAATGACGATAATTTTCATAGACCCTATCACAAAATAACTCATCCAAGCGCTTAGCCACCACACTCATTTTTCTCTACTGGCCCGTTCGGGCAAGTAAAATCATAGATGTTTTAATTTGACTTGCCCAAACAGAAAATTAACTCGCCCACTTGCTTCTTAATGAGATTTAAACGTATAGAATGACCATCTACTCTTGCAGTTGAAGAGAAATTTAAGTTGCCCGATTGGGCAAGCAAACTAGACCAATGCAATAATGAAAGTCTACTTGCCCGACATTAATTTTTACTTGCCTGGGCAAGCGGGCAAGTGTCAGTGGGGAGCCCTGCTTCAAACATTTAAAATCTGTGGAGCCCGACTTGGTTTAGCAATGATTGCATCGGTTTCAGTACTCGGTGTTCAAGTTCTGCCTAATCATGTAATGGATTTATCACTTTTTATGGCGTACCAGGCTGCTCATACTTTGGACTCTTCTCACTGCACTGCACAGATTATAATAGTAGCTAGGTAGCATCATCAATGGGCGCAAAGTGGTTTCCCATTTGATTCTAAAACAGTGTCGTTGTCAATCTCTACTCTAGCCGTAGCCCTGCATTTGAACTTTGGACTTGCGTGCAAGGCTGTGTGTGGAAAAGATATCGGATGGGATCGGGACTAGCTAGTGCATCATGTCGATCATGTGATGTGATATCATGGTTAATGATTCTATAGTGTTTTCTTTCAATACTCTGCCTCGATTCTTTCATCTTGTACTTCAGCAATCATATAATTGAGCTCTTTATAATTACATGATTTACAAAATTACATACAATGTATCTATTGATTTTTTGAGCTAGGGAAAGTATGTGAGCAGAACAACATCAAGTAAAAAATTCAAAACAACCTATCTAGAGTCAAACCTGTCTTAGTGACCACCTGTATATAGATGCCAACCTGCATATAGTCGCCTCCCAAGTGATCCCCAGCAGAGAAAAACTAGAGCTACAGTCAGATCTGTCTTAGTGGCCACCTGTCTATCCTCTATAGCAGCCAACCTGCCTATAGTGGCCACTCAAAGGGATCCCTAGCAGAGGAAAACAATAATATACAACATGTCTCTAGAGGTTACCTGTATACAGTGGCCACTTGTCTTGTTTCCCTTAAGTGGTCACTATACACAGGTTTGACTATTTTATGAAAAGAAAGTTGATTCAATTTCAAGTGTATACAGTTTTTAGTCTGTCCCCCAATAGCTGTTTATCCTTACTATGCCATTGTGCATAATGGACTCATTTCCATGGTGAATACACAATTAACATAGTAGTGGTTGTTCTAATTGGAAACACCTGACTAGAGTCTTTGAGGATGTTAACCACCTCTACATCCATCTGAAATACCCACATACACACACACACATGCATGGACACACACATACATACAACACATACGGATGTGCCGTTATACAGGCAATACACACACACGCACACACACACTTGTGCAACACATACACACACATGTGTAAACAAACACATGCACACACGCACCCACACACACAGAACATGCACTCATGAACACATGTATGCACGCCACATATACAAAAACGCACATATGCACATACAAAACATATAAGACACACAAACACAAGTAGAGATGTAGCTAACATATAATCACGTAAGACATGAACACATACACAAACAGGTATTACACATAAGACATGCACACACACATACACATACATAAGACATCCAAACACACACACATACACATATATACACACATACACACACATACACATTATAGCTGATATATAGTTCTCTGTAGGTTGATCTAGATTCCCCATGCTGACTTCCTCCACTGGTGGCTCTGTCTTTCCCAAAATCATTTCCTGCTTCCTCCAGAAAACAGTTTGCAACTCTGTAGATGTTTTCACTCGAAAAGTGGAATAATTAGGCTCTTCATAGTTGATTTGGGCATCTCCGTGGTGAAATGAAAGTGATAATTTGCATTTCATTCTGCGGAAAAGTAACTTTTTTCTCTACCTGGTGAACCAGTTGGGCAATTAAAAATGCATGTTTTGTGGCTTTAT
Source organism: Echinarachnius parma (assembly GCA_037951105.1). Lineage (NCBI taxonomy): Eukaryota > Metazoa > Echinodermata > Echinoidea > Clypeasteroida > Echinarachniidae > Echinarachnius > Echinarachnius parma. The sequence continues at coordinate 46,972 of JBAMJV010007767.1, read as the reverse complement.
AATATGCCAGTAATCAGGTTTTTCAGGGCTATTAAGCCCCCGGGGGGGGCACTCGAATTATTTTTTGACGGGGGTGTGCCGCACGGATATCTGAAATAGGGGTCTTAAGAGCGGACTACAAGCACAAAATATAGGGTCTTTGGAGCTACAAAAACCCTGAAACGGGAGTTAAGGGGACTAAGGAGCAGACTAAAACTACCAAATACGGGCAAAATACATGAACTTGGAGCTACCAAAGACCTACGGAAACCCTCAAATGGTGGTCAAGGAGCTGACTGAAGAAGAATAATGGACTTGAGGCTACTCAATTACCTAGCCAAGTCATTCCGGGTATCTATGGAGCGGCAATTTTTGAAAATCGGGTATCTTTAGAGCGACAATCGGGTGTGAAAACGGGGTTCTTTTTAGCGGCACATACCCGTCTTACATTATACATGAGTGCCCCCCCCCCCCCCCCCCCCCCCCCGGGATTAAGCCCCCAACTGCCTTAAAGAGCCCCCAACATTCTGAGGTGCTTTCTTCTTACTTAAAAGCAGCCTCCTATGAAATACAATTTTATTTCCCCCCTGGGGAGGTTCTCCCACCAAAACTTTACATAAGACTCATTGATGAACATACATTGTACAATGGTGTCTACATCTATGCATCTTCTGTTAATAGGTAAACTGGGCTTCATAGTATCAGTAGTACCAATTTAAAACTGAAAGTAATGTGTAGATGTACATGTAGTAGATGTATGCATCCACACTATTATATTACATGTAGCCATCTCTTTTCCTCCAAACCATTTCCTGCTTCCTTCAGATTAGTACAGAAACAACACTTCATTTCTCAGAGAGAGGGATGTTCTCCCGTTAAAACTGGAGTGTAGGTACACAAAGTGATATTGCATACTGTACATCTCACTTGATTCGGTGTCATTCTAAACTGAAAGTAATATCTGTCCATTATACATGTAGTTCTGCATTTTGTCATTCTACATTTACATACACTGTAGTAAGTATAGGCAAGAGTTGGATCTTTGTTAGAACAAAATGTGTGCCAATTTATCTTAACGTAGTTACTTGCGATGTCCAATTGCTACTCTTCTGAACTCTTCTTCTTATTACACTCTATAAAGTTGTTATAAGTTACAGAATACAGTGTGTGTCAGATATTTCTCTTGAAAACATTTGTAGAATTCAGATGGAATCTGGAAATGTACGAAGCAAATATAATATAATAAAATAACAAGGTAATTTGCCTCAATGTATAAATAGGACTAGATTATGTTTTCCAGTCATCTGCACTATTCAAAATATCATCTTTTGTGATAAAACTCACAGAGAAACAAAAGTTTGAATAACTTTAACCGAATGTTGTTAATGTTCATATTGTGTGTTTTTTAAAAATGAATTTGGTACCACTTGAGAAAGTTCTTCACTTTCTTCAGGTATTTTGCATACTTCATAAAAATATAACATTCATGCGTGAATAATATATAGATCAAAGAAATACATTATAATATGTGTCGAAAACTTATTTATGAATATTGATTTGATAAATAAAATGTACTTCATGGACTGACTTAGTGCTGCGTAGTGCAGAGTGAGTGTAATACACATTTGTTAGTAATAACTAATAAGTTAGTTACCCAGTGCCTCCACGTACGTACCTACATTGTACATCAGTGTAATAAGTTTGTTACTCAGTGCCTTGCCCTGCCCTTACGTACGTACATCGCACATCTTACATCTTACATGGTAATCCAGCCCGCGAGATGAATCATCGTTACAACCCTCTTGCCTATCAGCTCGATCAGAGAACACTTTGAGAAGTTTTGAGGCAGGGCGCGATGGTGATGAAGAACAAACACGGAGAAAAGTCGGCGATTGGGAATAGAGTAGAGGCGAAAAGAGAGGATTAAAAGAGAAGATACTAGAGGAAAGAGAGAGAGGGATTTATAAAGATGATGATGAAAAATACAGGAAAAGAGAGACCCTAATAAAAATTAGGATCTAGGGAATATATAGGTTAAAAAAGAGGCTGGGAGGAGATGATTACAAGAGTTGATAAAACAGGAGAGTAAAGAGAGAGAGGAGATGCTAAAGAGATGATGAAAAATTAAGGAAAAGAGAGAGCCTAATAAAAACAAAGAGAATCTAGGAAATATAAGTTTAAACAAAATAGCAGGGAGGAGAAGATAAAAAGAGTGCATCAAATATAAGAGGAAAGAGAGAGAGGAGATGATAAAGAGATGATGAAATATGAGGAAAGAGAGACAGAGATGATAAAATATGAGAGGGAAGAGAGTAAGTGATGATAAAGAGAGGATGAAAAAGAGAGCCTGATAAAAAAAAAGGGGTAAAAGAGGATCTAGATGAGCATGTCAACTCAATAAATATATACTTAGAGTCAGCTGATTGAGGGAATTTACATGTATCTGCAAACATTACAAATTCATCACAAATTTGCTTCATCACTAATTTGACCTCGAGTGCTAAATGAACTACATCTTTACACCTATAAATATATATCACAAGTCCAGCTAAAATATAGATAGATCATGATGTATAGCATATGATTTACTTAACACTAATTTCCAATAAACAAATTTACATTTTTGCAAATGTTGGCCAGTATACAATCATGCTGCAAGTAATAGGTTTCTGCTATATTGTAAGTTCTAATGTTTCCTCTGTATAAAAAGACAGAAAGTAAAGCAATATAATAGAATAATTGATGGAGACAAAGAAGTTGAATCCATATGTGTGTCCCCCATCTTCTTGTTGTCTCGCCTCTTTTTATCAAGATACACAGTTTGTCTTATTCCTATCTAGAGACATCTTTTTCTGTTTAATCTGCTATGTTGCACCAAGATGGCTTTGGCCATTTGTCTCCTGAAAAGTCTATTTTAATCTCTCTGAGCTTCTCAATGTGTATCTTTGTAAGCACTCGACCCCTCCCAATTTGACTGTCCGTGACTTTGTCTGCCTTAACCATCACAGATTATCTACTTTCTCGTTGACTTGCTCCCTTAGTAACTGATAAATCTGATTTCTTCTCTTTCTGAAGTAATATATATATATCATTTCGTTCCCTAAAGCTTTGTTTGAGCATTATGAAGATGACATGGACCCCCAATTTGACTATCTAAATTATATTCAATAGACGATACCTTTCTTGTTCTAGTGATTAACCGATATCGTCTCTTACTGTAGTGTATACAAGCGTTCTCTTTTTGTGACGGTGCAGTCAGGCATTGATGAGATGACATTCTTTAAATTTTACTGTCTTATTCGGATTCTATTTCGTGTTCTATAAAGTAATCGATTTCTTCTCTTTCTGTAGTGTGTCCATATACATGTAGAAGCATTCCCTTTCTCTAAACATGCATTTGGGGCATTATTTAGATGACATGGACCCCAATTTGACCATTTGACTGATTTTCTTCAATAAACCCCCTTTCTATTCTCGTAGTGACAACATCCCATTTATTCTCTTTCTGTACTGTGTCAATATAGAACTACAGTATGTACCCTTTCTCTAAAGTTAGTGTTGGGCATTGATGAGATGAAACGGACCCCACTAGCCAGCCAGCCAGCCAGCTAGCCAGCCATCCATCCCTGCCAGCCATCCCCGCCTCATCATGAGGCATTAGACATAAGGGGATGGATGCAGCCGAGAACAGGATGTTCCAATTTAGCCGTGCCAATCTCCACATCCTCCCTGTTAGCGGGCTCCCAAGCCCCCTCTAAGCTCTTGGTGCTTGCATGCAGAGCTGCATGCTCTTTGCTCTTTGCTACCCTCCTATCCTGGCAAACCCTAGCTGGCCTGGGCTGGTCTGGCTAGGCCTGGCCTGGCCTGGCCTGGCTGGGATCAAAGTAAACTGGCATAACTTGTTACCTTAGGACCTGGAGAGTTGTCACATGCTGATGCGTGATGTCAGCTTTCTCTCCCCTCTCTCACTCCCTACCCTCTTCTCTGTTTATTCTTCTTTCAATCTTCCCCTCTATATATATCTCCCCTTTCTCTCTTTATTCTCTCTCACACACCACTGTGTCCCCCTCTCCCACTTTTCTCCTTCTTTCGATCTTCCACCCCTCTCCCCCCTCTCTTTCTTTCTCTCACTCACACCCTTGTGTCCCCTCTCACCTTGCCTGTACAGTCATCCCCGCTGTGCCCCCCTCACCCCTAATCAGCCCCCCCTCTCTGTCTTTCAATGTTTCCATCTTTAAATCTTTCCCCTCCTACTCTTCCCTCTCTCTCTCTCGTTTTCTTCATCACACACATACACATCCCTGTGTACACCTCTCCTCATGCCTCTATCTTTCTAACTTCACCCTCTATCTGTGACTCTTTCTTTCTCACGCGCACCCCGGTGTCCCCCCCCCCCTCTCCCCATGCCTATACAGTCATCCCCCTTCCTCTCTTCATCCCCCTGTCACCTGTTGCAAACCTGGCGCAACTGCAGTACTCAAATGCACGTTTCTTTTCTCTCTAATAAATAAAATAATTGCATCCCTAGTTACCTTCCCCCTTCCCCTGCTCTACCTTTCACTTTCCTTCACCATCTTTTCTCTTTTTGCTTCATATTTGTGGAAATTTGTTGTTATTTGCTCCTTATCCATTCTTTCTCATCGCAATTTTGCCCCTTCTCGGCTTTCTCTTGCTAATATTTGTTCTTCTTTGCATGATAAATCATCCATGCTCTTTCTATCTTTCCTCACATTTATGTCTCGTGTCAGACTGTCAGTTCAATTACGTTCTATTCTCCCTCCTATCCCTTAGCCGCATCCTTTCCTCTATTCCCCTCGCTATCTCCTTGTTCTCCACTTTCTCTCCCATTTACCCCCCCCCCCCCCGCCCCCCCCCCCTCCCTCGGCTCCTCTAGCCCCTTTCCACCTTGCTGCTACTTGTTTGGCAGGATGCAGTCATTTGGAGGGTGCAGCCACTCCCTCCCTCTTGAATCCACCCCCATAATTACTTTCCTCCAATCCATTTTTGCTGTCTTTATCCCCCATCTCTCTTCTATTCTCTCTTCTCCCTATTCCCTTAGAATCTTATCTTCTCTGGCCCTCTCTGTCTCCGTCCCACTGTGATGCTGTGTGTAAGGCTAAAAAAAAAAAAACAGCAAGTATGCAGGATGCTCTCATTTGGAGGAAAGGGTGTACCCATCTTTTCTTTTTACCCCCTTTCATCTTGCAACCATCTCTCTAGTCCTCCTTTTCTCCCCCTCTTGTCCTCCTATCCCCATTGAATATTACCCCCTCTCCTTGTCCCTCCATCCTTCCCCATCCAATCCAATACCCCTCAGCACCTATCCATCCCTCTCCCAATTGCTCATACCCCCCTCTCCTTCATCTTTCTCTATTTATGACTATTATATTTCTTTTCTGGCCCCTTTCCACTGTGATACTATGTGCATGGTTAGTCCTGAGCAAAATTTCAGGATGCAGTTGCTTGGAGGAACAGGGTACAGCCACTCCTTTTACACCCCCTTAACTAGTATCAGTCCTCCATCCTCTCTTGTAGTATTGTCCTCCCCCCATCCTTCCCCCACCCCTCTCCCTCAATCCACCCCTCTCGACACCCCTCTCCCTCTATTTCTGTCTCTATCTTCCTCCTTTCTTGCCCCTTTCCACTGTGATGCTCCGTGCACGGCTAGGAGTAGGAGCATAAAGCTCAGGATGCAGTTGCTTGGAGGAACAGGGTGCAGCCACTCATTTTACCCCCTTTACTAGTATCAGTCCTCTATCCTCTCTTGTAGTATTGTCCTCCCCCCACCCCCTCCCTCAACCCACCCCTCTCGACACCCCTCTCCCTCTATTTCTGTCTCTATCTTCCCTTTTCTCTCCCCTTTCTACTGTGATGCTCCGTGCACGGATAGGAGTAGGAGCATAAATTTCAGGATGCAGTTGCTTGGAGGAAGGGGGTACAGCCACTCCTTTTACACCCTTAACTAGTATCAGTCCTCTATCCTCTCTTGTATTATTGTCCTTCTCCCATCCCTTTCCCCATCCCTCTCCCATCCCTCTATCCACCCCTCTCTCCATCTCTCTCCCTCTATTTCTGGATCTATCTTCCTCCTTTCTCGCCCCTTGCCACTGTGGTGCTCTGTGCACGGCTAGGAGTAGGACTAGGAGCATGAAGCTCAGGATGCTGTCGCTTGGAGGAAGGGGGTGCAGCCACCCTGGCCAGTCAGCAGACTGAGTGAGAACAGTCAAGTGTCAGCCATGTCTCTTTGCTCCACTGTAGCATTTTCAATTAGCTGACTTACAATGTGTTCAATTAAAGGGATCTAGTAACATTGTCAAAATCCACAAAACTTACCTAGAACTCTAAGCAATTCTCACATGCGTTATTGATAGAAGCATGTAGCTGGTTTGGGTTTTCTGAAAAGATGTTCGGATTTGACAGTCTCCCAGATGTGCAGAAATTTAGTGTAATGAGTAAGCAAATATCACTTTGCATTTTCACTCATTCCTCGGTCAACATTCATTTACCATGAAATTTGTACACATCATTCAGAAAGACACGTTATCAACCCTTCATCAGTTTCTGCACATATCATGTCAACAAAGTTACTAGATCCCTTTAACTGACTTTATACTATGTGACTTTGTGTTCAATTAGCTAACTTACAATGTACACATGTACAGTAGGTCACGTAGCTCAGGACTGCCTCCCGTCACTCAAGTTTCTGACCTGTCTGACAGTTTCCAACAAATGACTTCATCCTCATTTGTCTCTCTGATTGATTGAGCCGAAGGATAATAGTTGTGAGAAATTAAATTTCCCTGGTTAGTATAAATGAAACTATCGTCATGCTAGTTCTGTGTCTGTTTAATAGAAACTTTGCAGACCTCTGTGTTTGTGTAAATTACATTCCCATCTTTTTAATTCTCTCTCTTTTATGCAGCACGACTGAAGATCATGTTTTTTTTTCTTCAATAAGGCAAGATTTCATCACAATGTTAATTATTGCTGTTTTCACCCCAAATTAGGCTATTTACATTATTATATTTAAATAGTTATTGTTCTTGTTAAGCAGGTCACTTTTCTTGAACACATGGGTCTTCTTGTGTTTCTTCTCCATTTTCTGTCACTTTTTACCCTTTTGGGGAATATTATTGAAAATGAAAGGAAAAAGAATGAAACTGTTTTTCCTAGAAATCACTTTTAGATAGAATTTGACATAACAACTAAACATTATGACAAGAATGAGAAGGGATAAGATGATTTTGGAAGGGTATTGAAAAGAAAATCCTCCCGTTCAAAACATAAGATCTGCGTGTAAATTTAGTCAAAAAATGAAAACTGTCCCATCACAGTCCAGATTTATTTGCCTGCATCTGTTCAGTTCAATGTATTAATGGACTGTTATATCTTAAGCCCAAAAGTGCCCCCTACCCCAAGGACAACTTTGAGCTAATTATAGGGGGAAAGAGATATGATTTCTTGGCTGGCCACATGAGCTGTGCACGCTGCAAGATACGTAATTACAGGAGAAATGGGTATTACATATCCATGTAGAACATCATAGACATAATCAGCAAAAAAATACAATGCTTTTGAGTTTTGTACTTGTACAAATTACTAATTCAAGAGAGATTGTTACAAATTTGTATGCAATTCATTTTCTAGAGCAGAGTATCAATTGATTCATTGCAAATTGCCTTTGTGTGAATATAGCCATATCGAAGCAACAAGTGTTTTCATTACGCTGCTATGAATGACTTCATAGAATTTGGCATTTTGAATGTCAGTTGGTGTGAATGTTGTGACAGAGTTTGTAACGGGAGCGCGCCAATGGCAAAGTCAGAAGGGGAGCGGAAGGGGGTCCCTCTCCATGGACAATTTGCACCCTTACACTAACCTTTTGAGAAGAATTTACACTTTGATGTAATTTGATGACAACTTCCAATATATATACAGTCAAACCTTTCTTAGTGGCCACCTGTCTATAGCAGCCAACCTGCTTATAGTGGTCACCAAATGTGATCCCTTGCAGAGAACAACAATGTTATTAAACCTGTCTAGATAGAGTTCACCTGTCCACAGTGGCCACTTATCTTGTTTCCCTTGAGTGGTCACTTTACACAGTTTTGACTACTAGTATATCTTTACAAATAATAATGTAGCAAACCTGTAGGTATAGTGGCCAGCAAGAGTGCCCCTGCAGAGGAAATAATATTGAATCTTTCTATAGAGGTCACCTGTCTACAGTGGCCACCTTTCTAAACTATTCATATTGACTGTATTTATAAAGCAAACTTATACGACTGAACCACATTTCTTTGTGAGAAAACTAAGTACACTTGACACTGACTGTATAACTTAGGGCACATTCTGTTACGCTTTTGGGAGAGTAATTCTTCAAGGTTCAAGGTACCCTCCCCAATGGAAACCTTGCCTTTTCTGTCCTCTTTCTGCAAATGGTTTAACCATGGCTATCTATGCCTCTCAAGTATGCATATTGCACACGTACATCACAAACTTGTGACACATTCATAGTATGCATGCAGTCCTTGCCCGGGCTAGCGGAGAGCTGGGTGTGTTCGTAATGCAATACTCCTTGAGAGCTGCATTCGATGACTCGATCTCCTCAGCCCCTGCCCGAAACAGCTAGATCAGAGCTGGGGACTTAATCGGTTCGTCTCGCCTATCGTCCTTCTCATCATCCCTGATCCCCTCTCAAGCTTGCTGCTCTAGCAGTGGGGGGAATAGTACATGGCCCTTCCGTCGCCATAGTAACAGGGAGAGCAACTTATCATGGGGCATGGGGCATGCATGGATACGGGGGAGTTTGATATTTCTACTTAATCTCCTCTCTCTAGATATAAGACCTTGATGAGCAAGCAAGCAGGTCTCGGAGTTGCAATTCTGAAAGGTCTTTTTTATTTTAACAAGACACGATTTCTTAATGGTCTTGGACAAAGTACCGAGTTGTCTTTAGAAGTGTGAACACATTTTAAAGTGTATCAGGATTCATACTTAATATTCTTAGTTCTTGATTAGTTGATCTTGCATATCCCACAAAACGATAGTATGATTGTATACGTGTATAACCTGTTCCCTCTCTGAAAAAGCAATTCTTCTAGATTCACATTGTAGTCTAGCTAGGGTTCATATATTTTAAGACAATTTTTAATGGACTGCACAGTATAAAAAGGATTGGTGCATGTTCATGGGTGTGACATGCTATTTTTAAGCTATTATCAGCACATAACATTTTTCGGTATGGTCGACTGCTATTAAAGCATTTCTGACTATGTTTGCATTTGAAATGTTTACTCAGGCACAGACTAATATGATATCAGTTATTTAGCTCAATAACTGTCGGGATGTTTTAAATGAACGCTATAAAGATATCCTATCACATAACTAGCTTGTCTTCAATGTTGATTTTCTTAAATTCTTAGTGCTATAAACTGGTCTTGTAGTTGAAGGTGGATGCTTCTTTAGTCTGTGACGCGTTCTTCCAATTCCTGTTCAAAATTGCATTTCATTTTTTCAGCTGGTACCGTCAGGCTATGAGCGAATCTGTAGTGGAGGTGTAGAAAATAGTTTAGTCCATGAGACCTGCCAAGTAAGGTCATGAAACAACTATGACGAGTATTGTTTTGAGTCATTCTCAGCCCATGCTTACATCATACTCACTGACTGTGCACAGTATATTACAAGTTTCCTACTAGAACTTAAGACAATCATAGAGACAAGACCCACAAGGCTCCCTGTAGGCAATGGGTTTAACTAAATTGAGGATACATTGGCTAAAAAGCACACACTGATTAAATGAAGTTGATTAAAGTATTATCATGCATCGATCATCTATGTAGTGTTATGCATTCCACAATATCAAATGGTGCATCAATTGGTAAAACCACCCCATGTCAATTATGGAGAATACTAGTGTAGTAGGGTCAGACGTATCGAGAGTTGAAGATGGAATGCGGGGTGATGGTGACAAATAGGAGATACATGTAAGCATAATAGAATGAACTGAACCAAATACCAATAGGGAAGACAACATAGAATAAACAAAGGCAAATTACTACAGTTTACAACCAAACTATGTCAAAATAATGACCCTACACTAGGACTAAATAGAAGATTTACTTTCATCAGAATAATATACTAGGGACTATCAAAATAGCTGATTCGATTTCATGAGAATATCGGGGAAGATTTCAGGGCAAAAGTTTTGGTTAATTAAGGGAGGATCCCAAATCTGCGAGCAGAGATTAAATTTTTTGTTCTATGATTTAAAGTCAAGTAATTCTCGTTTAGTGTATAATTCCACAGATCATGGTGGAATATCTGTGAATATAATGTGATTGGTTTCCATTTCATTGTCAAGGATAGCACTACAATGTATATATTCGTCGGGTGAGAGTCATAAGGGCCTCAAGTCCATTTTTGGCGAAATTGAGTTACGCGTACCATCTTTGTACATGTAGGTCGGAGCATATCCTTTATGTGATGCACAATTTTCAGATAATAATCATGTCTAATTTTGGGAACATTCAACAAATGTATCAAAGAGAGCTACAATGATTTCTACATGGCTTGCAAACCTTTAAAGGGATCTAGTAACTTTGTTGACATGTGCAAAAAGCGATGAGTGGTTGATAAAATGTATATTGTTGTTATCTGATATGTCCACTGGGTGTTGTGTGAAAATTTCAAGTTAAATGGACTTTATACGGCCGAGTAATGAGCAAAAATGCAAAGTGACATTCACTAACTCGTTGCACTCACTTTGTACACGGTTCTGACGATCCATTGGATAATTTGACATCTGAACACTTCAATCGTAAATATCTTTTCAACGAAAGGGAAATTTGAAAAACCGAAACCTGTCCCATGCTTTTTTTGTTAATAAGAATACAACAAGGTATGAGGGAACCGCTAGAATTTCAATGGGATTTTGAGGATTTGGACAATGTTACTCAGTCCCTTTAACATGATTATCTCCAAAGTACACAAAGTGACTTAGCGCCCTTCTCTTCCTCAATCAACGATATGTGGTTGTTATCATGTTATGAGTTGGCACATGATCAAGAGTGGTTATGGTGCGTTAATCCTTTGTGATTCAGTTTCATCCTCTGGATTCATCTGGTCCTTGTGATTGATTGCTTCGGAGAGATTATATTTAAACTTTTCTTGTGGAGTAGGGGTATTAAAGAGTTTACAGCAATATACCACAAATTCATTGGAAGAATGAATGATTTTGGTTAGAATTGGTTGCCTTTCATTTGCAAAATTAAAGCATGATTTCTTTGCTGAATTTGTTGTAATGCTGTAAATTATGACATTTGTATAATGCATGTCGTCGATCATGAAGCCTGTCATATTCCATATCCAAAGTTATATTAAAAAGTCTTATTACCAATTGGATAGCAGGAACTGATAGTTTGAAGACAATTTCTCTATCATTTGTTCCAGTTTATTGAATTAAAATCACATATATCACACAAATGCACCTTTTAATTTCCCTTTGACTCTAATTCTTCATAGTTGTAAAATGTAAAAACAATATTGGCCTGTTAAAAGAGTCTTGAAACATGTATGCATTCTAGAACAGTATTTCATTCTTAAGCATTAACCAATCGTATCTTTCTTTTTTTTCTTTCATTTATGCAGAATTCCATGAAGCGACGTCGTCCCTTCGAGTGTCCCGAGTCCCTGACCTGCTCGCTGTGCAACATTGACTTCAAGAATGCGCACGAGCTGACGCTGCACGTGCGCAGCCACAACACGGCCAGCTCCCACTCCTGCACCATCTGCAACAAGAAGCTCAGCTCCACCAGCTCCCTGGACCGACACATGCTCATCCACTCCGGAGAGCGCCCCTTCACCTGCCCCCTCTGCAACATGTCCTTCACCACCAACGGCAACATGCACCGCCACCTGCGCACCCACGAAAAGGGCGGCGAGCTGCCTCCACCAGACTACGTGGTAAAGCACGACTACGCCAAGCCACGCAAACGAGTCCCCTCGCGCAGGGTCCTCGAAAACGGAGACATGGACCAGGAGGGAGCTTCGCCGTCACCGAAGAAGAAGCACGCACATGGAAGTGAGAAGAAACCGTTTGGTGAGAACAAGTTTCATGGTGTCAAGAAGTCGCATGGAGGTGATATTTTTGGATTTGCCGCTGTTGGAGAGGGCATAATGGAGGAAGCGATGGATCTGTCGGCTGGTGTTGGCAGGGTGAAAGTTGAGAGCAGCATGGAAGGAGGAGAGGGCACGAATGAGGAGGAGCTGTCATGTCCCATTTGTGGCAAGACATTCCTGTGTCGGTACGGACTCCAGACACACATAGAGCAGCACCCAAACAAAGTACTCGAATGTATGATCTGCAACGCAACATTCCGCAACCAGAAGGGTCTTCGCATGCATGTTCACATGGCGCATAGGAGGAACAAATCGCCAACGCCCAAACAAGGAAACTGCATCCTGCCCATGGAAAAAGGAGTGTCCAGTATGACCGAACTGGGTTTCACAGAGTTTTCTTCCCCCAAATTTCCACTGATTGCTCAGGTGTGGTGCGAAAAGAATTCATCACGTTTGACAAAAACTGACAACACCTTAATCTGTGACGAGTGTGACTATGCATTCCCATGTTTAAGTGCCTTACATTTGCATAAAAAGAAATCCCATTCTGTCACAGAAGAAACTGACTTTGACAATTGCAGTGGGGTTGTTTCATTGGTCACGACGGAGTCTACAGTCGCTCGTGATGTGTTCCTGGCAGCGCTGAACCTGAAGCCAGTTACTCCACCCCAGTCCCCTCAGAAGAGTCCCCCTCAGAAGAAGGCCAGCAGTGTGGTAGAGGCTACAGAGGATGTCCCTGGTGGATCCATCTTGAACAGCATCCTGAGCAAGCCATCCCTGACATCCCCAGAGAAGGCCAAGACGTCCCTTCTCCAGCAGCACCTTGAAGCCTCACCCCTCCTGGCCATGAATCACTTCTCCAACCCTCTTGGTGGCAAGCCACATGTAGTTCACACAAAGTCTATGCCCATGAAGCACTCTCCTGTGAAAGGGACAACAGCTGGAAGTGATTCTGCTCTTGTCAAACCAGAGTGCAGTGCAACAGACTTACAAGTGTCTAGTAAGGAGAGCGGACTTGAACCTAAATCCGGTGATGTTGCCATGGAGATGCATACACCAAACGAGTTTGCCTGTCAGAGTAAAACGGCCATGAATGCTACTACGAAGGATGATTCTAAGGAGACTGCTGTTGCTGATGGAGATGTCAGCGGAGCTTTGGAGGACATCGAGGAAGAACCATGTGATCTGTCCTCATCCTCCAACAAGAAGAGAGGTGAGCATGTCTGCAAATACTGCAAGAAAATCTTCCCCTTCACAAGCACCTTGAAGGTTCACCTGAGGAGCCACATGGGCCTGATGCCGTACAAGTGCATGCTGTGTGACTATGCTAGTGCAGACAAGAGCACCCTAGTCCGACATATGAGGACGCACAGCGGGGAGCGGCCGTACTCCTGCAAAGTGTGTGACTTTGCATTTACAACAAAGGCCAACTGCGAGCGCCACGTTCGCAAGCGCCACAACAAGAACTCCAAAGAGGAAGCCGAGGAGGTGATCCTTCACAACCCTTCACCGAAGCATGACGACGAGAACAAGTACAGTTCACCTTGCACAGTCTGCAAGATCTGCGACCGGGATTTCAAATTCTTCAGAGATCTTCAGAACCATCTGCGTGTTCATGAGAAGACGCCCCAGAAGCCCTTCACATGCACAAAGTGCCAAGTGGGATTCAGCAGCCTCAGTAACTGCGCACGCCACATCGTGAGACGACATGAAGAGGTGAAGGCCGACGATGTTGAATCTTGCATCACCGTCTTCCAGCACAGCGATGAAAAGAATGCCCCGATCATCAGAGTACCAACGTACATCAAAGAGGAGCCGAGGAGTGAAACGCCGGTCTTCAATCAGGAGGGTGTTCAGGTAGAGCCACTTGACTTCAGCGTGAAACCCACCACCAAGAATGAGAAGTCCTCTAAAACTAAGAGGCGACAAAAAACCTCAATATTCACGGAAGATTCACCTCTTGACCTATCATTGCCAAAGTCCAGTCTTGGTGAAAAGTTTACTGTGAGAAATTCTAGCGCCATTGGCAAGTACCGTTTCAAAGAGGCATACCATAAATTTTACAGCCAGACAATCGATGCACTAGTTTGTCCTCACTGCACGACAACATTTAGCCGAGGGAGCTTGCTGAAGGCGCACATCAGATCCCACAAGGCCGAGAGGCCTTTCCGCTGTAATCAATGTGCAGCAGCATTCACCATGCAAGCAACATTGGAGGCTCATGTCCTACGTCGCCACACCGACCCATACCAGCTGCATGGCCAGCAGTCCTACATTGCAAGGAGTGCCACACCAATGCAGTTTAAGCTCATGTCAAAGTCGGCTTCGGCCCTCCGCTACGCTTCAAGACCATCCAAGACAGCCACAGCCACAGCCATTCCTTTGATTTCCCCAAATACACCAGTTGGAGCTGCTGAGCAGGTGAAAGTTGAACAAATCAAATTTGAACAAGGAAAAGTCGGGCCATCTCCGCATAACAGCATGGGGTCCGACTCGAGCGGGGAGCTTGCCAGTGTCAGCAAGATGCTGGCCGCTGCAGATTCAAATCACTTCAAGCTGTTCCTTTCACCACCAGAATCCAGGTCTCCTATTCCTCAAGCCACCAACATCTTTCAGCAAGACGTTAATGACATGATGGGTGAGGACAACCAGAAGATTCACACAGATGTCCTCAACAATCCACTAGAAATGAGAGATGATGATGACAGCGACATGTATGGATTTGAGAGAAAGGAACATGAAAACATGCATAATTCCACTGATGTCAGTGCATCTATGATGGACGGAGATCAGTATGATCCAGAGGGAGTGGATCCATATGATCCAGCTGGAGTGGATCCGTACGAACCTGATGACGAACATGAAGGTGAACTTCAGATAGTGGAAGATGGAAAGTTTGATGAACAAATGCAGGGAGATATGGCACAGGATGGTGAGGACAAGAAGGAGACGAGAGGAACCAAACTTGAGAGCAAGCAGTGCTGTCCGTACTGTGGACGACGCTTCCCTTGGATCAGCTCACTGCGTCGCCACATCCTCACTCACACTGGACTCAAGCCCTACCAGTGCCCTCAGTGCGGTGCAAACTTCTCTACCAAGTCCAACTGTGAGAGACACATTGTTCGGAGACACGGTGGTGCCAGACCAGGTAGTCTGGGAGGCAGTGTACCAGGAGGACAAGACCAACCCTTCATGTGTCCAGAGTGCAAGGGGTTCAAATGCACCACACGCACGCAGCTCCAGCTTCACTACGAACAAGACCATCCCCAGATCAAATTCATTGACATCTACCCTGAAGCCAAGAAAGTAGCAAGTGCTTCGGTTGCTATCGCAAACCAACAGCTCGAGGCAAAGCTTGCTGAAGAAAGGCCTCTTTGCTTGACTAAGAAACCAAGTGAAGGGAGCAGTACAGATGGTGCCCTTGCTACTGATGACATTCCAACTGATTTGTCTACCTCTACGTCAAAGCAGCCAAAAATATCAAAACCATTGAAAGTGAAGCTTTTCATGAGAAATGGTGATGTTACAACCTCGTGTATGGCAGGGACTCCAATCTTGTCCAAGGTTGCAGAAAGTGCAGTACCAGTCCTGGAGAGTTATGGCCCTGCGATTAAGAATGAAGATGGTAGCTCTGACCTGGTCATGGCTACAAATCTAGTACGAGGTGAACAAGCAGATGCTAAATTCCAAGTGAAAGTAGAAGCTGATGATGAGGAAGATCTGGGAAATAGTCTTATGGAATCAGATGGCGAAAGGGATGCCAGAACAGGATCGTCTTCTGCTGTATCATTGACAGTTCCATCTTATACCGTAGGTCCCATGCTTCCTTCAGCCTCAAAGCCGCAGTCGAGTCGAAAGAAGGACCGAGCCAGGTTTGAGTGCACCCAGTGCTGCAAGCGTTTCAAGACTGCTGCCACCCTGGAAAAGCATGAGAAGATCCATGAGGTAGAGCACCCTTTCCACTGCACAGACTGCAAGGCAACGTTCACAACCAAGTTCAATTGCCATCGGCACATGATGAAGTTGCACAACAAGTTGAAGGAGGATGTTGTCAAGGAGGAGGGAGCAGGGAGCATCACAAATGGATTGGTGAATGGAGATATGAAGAGTGACCCTGAGCTTGAGAACATGTCCAGTTCATCCATCAACATTGGGGACAGTGTAAGTGCCCTTGGTGAGTCCAGGGTCACCAGCAGAAACCCAACACCGGTTGTCCAGGAGAAGAGCAGGAAACGTCCAGCTGGCATCCAGGCTGTGAAGAAGACCAAGTCTCCCAAGCTGGATGAAGCGCTGATGTCTGGTGCAGTACTGGACCTCCAGACCAACAGCGACAAACTGATGGCAGTTGAGAACTGGCTAAACTCTGACATCAAGCTGCAGAACGGATACGGCCGCGAAGAAGAGATGTCGGAATATGATTCTGACATCCCCATCCTGAACCCAGAGTCACCAACTGGCACTTCCCAGGAGGACAACAGTCGGTCGTCTGGGGCTTGGAGCGGCAGAAAGAAGCCTTCTGGACCTCGGCAGCAGCAGCAGCAGCAGCAGCAACAGGGTCTGTACATGGCCAGCTTCCTAGAGGATGAGGACTCGCTGGTGGCGCAGGACGTGGCAAACCCTTCTGACGTGTTCTCCGGAGGCCAGGGTGAGGAAAAGAATGACATCATCTCAAATCTCCTGGGGATCAAGGATGCTTCTGTCCTGGACCAGATAATGGAGTCCGCAGACTCTGCTGCAAGACTTCTAGGAGTGACTGATGGCTAGAACTTCTAGCCTAGAGGTCTAGTAATGAAATGCTGATGGCAGTTAGATATGTTTGATGATGGAATAGGTTAAATGTGATGTTCACTTTCATCTTCCAAATCACTAGTTTCTTGCCTTAATTTTTGTACTGAAACATTCTTTACTAGTTAGGTCTATTTCAATCACTTTGTATAAGAGAGTATTTATATTTGTGAACTATTTCTTAACATTGATTCCATGATATGTATTTCCAGTGATATGATGGCACTATTGAAATCCATTGTACATTTAGAATGTTATATTTCCAGAGCTCATCAAATCAACATGCTCAGTATAATTTCTTGTTGGTTTTGTTTCATGACCAAGTGAAAGCATATATAACTTTATCTCTTCCAGTCTTTTTACATTCCTACATGCCTATTCAATAAACAAAAGCCTTTTAGATTTGTCAAAACGCTGTGCCTATTTAGTTTAAGCGAGTAGTTCTAAAATAATTATGAGAACAACTATATTTCTATCTCTTCCAGTCTTTTTTCATTCCTAAAGGCCTATTCAATATATAAACCAAAGCCTTTTAGATTTGTCAAAATGTTGTGCCTATATAGTTGAAACAAATAATTTTTAAAAAACTTATGAGAACAACTATTTTTGTCATAATAATTATAAATCTTTCATATTTTTCAAAAGGTTGTGCCTATATATCATAGTTGAAGCAAGTAATTCTAAAATGACTTGTATGAGAACAATAACTATTTTTTCAGACCATGTTTCTATCTCTTCCATTCACATAACATTCCTACTCTTTTTTTTCTCCAATATGCCTTTCTAGATTTGTTCAAAACTTTGTGCCTACGATAGAAGTCAGTAAACTTTTTGAAATAGTTTGTATGAAAATGATCATTCTCTTCCAGCGATGTGTCTTTCTTTTCTTGCACGCATTCCATAAATGCAGCCTCTTTGAAAAAATAAATATGTGCATCTGTTTTTTTTCCATGGTAGAATGTGCCTTCTTCTATAGTTATAGTGTGATACTGTTTAGTAATACTGTATACTTACCTGCTCAAGACTTCTCTATTTTGGTATATCATGCATTCATCATCGACCGCGGCGCGAGTATCTTTTGCGACTTGGAATGAGTGTAGCATACAAAATGTATACATTTTAGAAGAATTACTTTAATAAATTATTACAAAAAATGAGGAACACATTAGATAGTAACACTAATTAATACATTGGTAGACTTTTATATAATTTCAAAAATCTTTCAAATGAAATTTTGAATCCTCTTTAAAAATTATATATGATTATGTTTGTGTATTATTTTAAGTTCCAGATTCTGAAATATTTCTAATTTGTTTTATGTTCCTCTAACTTGCGTTCCCTTGTCATGACTTATGTAAAAGAAAAGTTGAACTGGGAACTTTATAATTGTTTTCTTCACTTTGTTCTTATTGAAGAGGACCCTATGTTGTATACATTTGCAGCTTATTCTTAATCTCTTCATTAGGAGTTACAGTGAAACCTCATTATAACGAGCACCTCTGGCCCATTGAATTGACCTTGTTATATATCAGATATCTCGTTGTATCAGGGCTTAAAAATGATAAAATACATATAACCTGGGCCTGTGAAATAGACACGCTATATCAGGTACCTCGTGATAACATAGTTTTGCTATAAAGAGGCTCCACTGTATATATGCATTTATACATCAATTATGGTTAACAATTTTTGCATAGTTGCATAGTGTTATTGATTGTATACAAGGGATTTGTGATACCAGTGAGCATGCTAATGGGACTTTGATTTGTTTATTCTGTAATACTTATTCTTATTTCACGTGGAACTATCTTAATTACATATATTCCATATTTCATATTTGACACAACATGTATCATGAACAGTTAATTTTATGCTTACTTAGAGCTGTTGCAGGCAGAGATACAATCGATTGTAAGTTACAATTAAATGTAAGTCAGATCATATGACTAAATGCGCAAATCTGATTGGTTGAAATGCGTAAGTCATCTGGCTGGTACAATTGTAACATACAATCGCTTTGCATCTCTTTATGCAATGGGGCCCATATTTGGTTACTTCTTACATGTGCATTTGATATGAAAGAGTATATGTGTGTAGTTATTTGTACCACAGGTTCAAGCGTATGTACGTGTATAAATAACGACTATATTTGTCTGGTATTAATTATCAACCACCCTTCCATTCCAATTACGTGCACTACTAAATATGAAGTTTTGCTTCGAGCGAGAAGTAATCCGTGTAATAGTATGCTGCAAAAGACTTTGTAACGTGAAACTTCGACCGTTAACACCCTACAAAAAACTTAAGTTGTCAAATTATAAAAGAAAGATGTTTTGGTTACATGAATTATGCTGCATTTCTTTTGCGTAGATTCTTAAAATCCCGTGTAAATTACATCTGCAGTATAATGTTTAAAGCCATAGGGATCTTTAAAAAAAAAAGAGAGAAACTTCTGAATTTTAATGGTTCTTGTACTTTGGTGATAGAAAACGTATGATAATACTGACATGATTTTTGACCTATGTGTATATATTTTGTCCATGTAAAATGTGTTTATCATAACAGTAATCTAAAGAGAGTGAATTGATGGGATTATAAGTGTACATAATGGTATAATTTATTCATTTTTATGTATTGTACATGAACTGTGAAATCTTTTTGGGCCTTGGCAATTTTCTTCTTAACAGGAAATGTCTGGAAAAAAATTGGTCTGTACATCATAATTGGGTTTAATAGAAATATTTGTAATAGTTTAGGTATACACTGTCAGTAGTTTTGACAATGAAGGTTTACTGTAATAGATTAATTTGTCTAGCATCAAATGTGTGAGGCTGTGTCTCACAATTGTAATAAAAATTGATATTAAAAATGCATTATTTCACATATTAAAAAATGATTAAAATAGTTTTAGGAACGTGCACCTGTTTAGAATATTTTTATTCTGGCATTTTTCTTCATAAGATGAAAAGTTTGAACAAAATAGTTTGTAATTACACCGTAGTTAACCATACATTTCAAGCATATTGTGTTTTATAGTTCAATTTTAACTACAGCTGGTTTGTAGCACATAGTTCCTATCAATTTTCAAATGTGTTTAATTAGTAAAAACAAAAATGTGTTGCTTTTTTATTAAGATTTATATTTTAAAAAGATGAGATTTCTTTATTTGTTAAATTTGCTAAACATGTTATGTTGGATTTATAAGTGGTATTTGCAATGGTAGTCTTCATATATGTATTATGTGAAGAATATGTGTACATTTTTGTTCATTATATAGTGGTATGTTGATCTTTAGTGTATTTTGGTATCATTTTGGTATCTTGTTCAAATTGTTCTTTTTGTGTGTGTTTGGGTATCTTATATATTTTGAAATGTTTACCATATATTTCCTATATTTGTTTAATAACATTAGTAACCATACATGTTTCTGTATACATGTGAAATATTTCAAATTGAATTTTTTTGACACTTTAGTCAATAATTGTTTTAATGAAGAAAGACCTAAATGAAATATTCTTAATATAACCCAGGCATACAAATTAATGCCTACATTTTGTTTATTATTAAGAACCAATTCTGGGTTTAGGTTATGAAGTGATTATTGTCTTATCATTAAAGTTAAACAGATGGGAAATGGTATGTGAAATTCTGGAGTTAATTAGAATGCAATCATCCCTCTTAGTATTTGCACAATGTAAAACAAATTCCTAAACCATTCCCCAAATTACATTCTTCATCTGGACTTTAGTGATATGTTTAGTAAATCATGTTTTTTCTGTTTTTTTTAAACAAAAGCAACTCTTACATCTACTCGTTCACTTATTGAAGTAGAATCGACCAACAGTGCCTAAACAATAAGTATACAATTTACGTATGTCATATCTCTACCTTTAATTATAGTATTTCTTTTTCAAGAAATGGTGATATTTCTCTACCCGTTCGTAGATGTTTATATATGTATTTCACAGAAGAATTATGGTTCTGCAAGTTGGCTTAGTACATGTCTAACACAGCAAGCTTCCATTTATAACCGGTCTTCCAGTTTATTTTGTATTTGTATTTTTGCGCTAAAAGGCAGAACCAAAATAAGGTAGTTATGTAAATCTTTTCTTATTATCGTCTTCCCTTAAGCCAATCTTGTACAAACACGATGATGATGACTTTGGGATCATGCAGGGGTTTAATATACTTTCAGGTTTTTCAAATTTATTGTTAGTGGAGTAATAAAAAATAAAAAACAATTTAAAGAAGATATCAATAATTCAAGCCATTCTCTTTTCTTATTGTGTCATTGCGTAACATGATTGAGTAGTCGCGAAGAGTTGAAATGGAGAGAGAGAGAGGGGGAGAGAACATGGGGGATGATTCACAAAGATTTTAAGTTGCACTTTAAGTTATGGACAGCCTTGGAGTGAAAAAGTATTCAAGAGCAAAATTGTACATAGTTGAGACTTTTAATGAATTTGACATCAAGAATAATATTAAATCTCTGTGATAATAGATTACAGTATAATGCTTGTAAACACACCTTAATGTTGTACATTTCTACATAGCAACTTATGTGGTTTTCCATAATTTTAAGTCCAACTTAGAATCTTTGTGAAAAGCCCCAAATGTAGTGTACTGCTGGATTGATTGCGGGTGTGTATCCAATGACTGGGGTAATACTAGATATACATGTAGGTCCCTCTGGAAAAAAACAAACGTGTAAAAACACTGAAGAGGCTAATCCCGGGGGGGGGGGGGGGGGCACTCATGTATAATATAAGACCGGGTATGCAAATAAAATGGGGTTTCTCTGGGATTTGAACCAGAGATCATCGGATTGCTAGACAGGTGCTCCACCAGCCAAGCCCATTTTCTTTTTCCTTTTCTTTTTTCATTTATATTATGTATTTCTGGTCAGTTTTCTCGGTTTGAAATACATAATTACTAACTCATTCTGCACAGAACTTGACATTATTTGGGCACTCTGCACTTTTGGGTAATTTTATAATAAAGCAGATATAAGCTTTAGCCTGTAAACTCCCCCAAAATACTCACAAAAACACAAATCATATCAATTATAAAAGTAATCTTGCAAATACATGGAAATACATGAAATCCATTGAGATACGACACAGGACACAATTCTTTATTTTGTAATTATGTTTATTGGAATTACAATTTCAATAAATACAACATACATGTAAACAAATATATGTAAACAAAATATACACAAATGATTGGTCAATATGACCAAAAAAAGGCAGAAAAGAAAGAAAAATCAAGCAGAAGAAATTACTCTGGAGGACTTTAATCCACATTAATAACAGTTTTGAAACAGATGGTGTCATCACACCACATTGTGAGAGACAGGGATTGTGTAACATCTAAGTCTCCTGTGCAAAGACTGCTTTCATTCTGGGTGAAAGGCCTCGGGGACACTTTCCGATATTGGATCAGCATAATTCCTAGACTTGGCTTTGATAGGAAACTTGAACAGTTTGTTTACTGGGCACTAAGATCTCCTAGGCCCAGGGGCATGATTACGGACCAGCGACATTTACCATGGTAATTAGAATCAATGGCCCAGATTCACAAAGGAGGTTTGTACAAACCATGGTTTATCCATGGTCTACATCTATGGAGTGCCATTTGTAAACTGATGGAGAAAGAATGTAAACTCCTTACTTGTTAAAGGAGAATTCCAGACGATTTTTAAAAACATACAGTATATTGGAAATAAATCTAGGGATGTGCTTGAATATTTGCAGGATTTTACTTACTTTGGTTGATTTCTAAGAGATTTTTCTAATGTCATTAACTCTGAGAAAATAATTAAATTTACCGCACACAATCATGATACCCTTACGTAGCACCCTCACTTTGCTCAATTTCTTGAGTAGGCTTGAATCCGGTGCCACTGCATTGTGATCGCTGCATGTGTCATTCATAATAGCCGTTCATGCAGAGCCAGCAAATTCAATAACCACGTTTACAGAACTTTGTGTCTATTCAAATTCCAATGAAAACCAAACGTGTTACAATATCGGGCAGGCAAGTATTTTCAAACGGTTCAACAATGCAGTAATGCTCAAAGGCTCGGTCAGTGGCGCAGCATGGACTAAACCATGGGCGTCGATACTTACATAATACCCATTCATCAGGGGGGATGGATGAATGGATCATCCCCCCCTGATGAATGGGTATCAATGACAGATCGACGCCCGTGGACTAAACTGTTCATGATCGAGCATTGTATTGGTCCGATCAAAAGAACACATTCGCTGCAGTGTAAAAACATAGATAGGCGCATAGTGAGGGTCGCACGTCACAAATTGGTGCATTGTGGGATAGAACAAGCTCGCTCGCAAATTTGTGTCATTAGAATTTCAAAACCAATTATAAGAACCCACAATCATACTTTTTTCATACAAAATTGTGTGTATTGACCTAGAATATCTGTCTTTCAATCATTAGAAGCTTGAAATCGTATGGAAGTCCACTTTAACAATGTTGATGATACACATTTACAAAATGCACCAAATAAATGTTTGTCTTCTCACATGGTGAAATTTGCTGGTGAGCAAGCACTAACAGTCATATCATTAGAAATTAGAAATTGTTTTACTTGTATACGAGAAGCACTCCATAGATGTAGACCATGGATAAACCATGGTTTGTACAAACCTCCTACAAACCTGCTTTGTGAATTCGTGTCATTGGCTCTAACTCATCGATGTCAATATGCTAGAATAACATACAAATCAACAGAACGTAGCAGAGCACACGTCCCGCACTTACTCATTCAACCGTAGAGGAATACACAAGCCTATCTAGAGATCAGAGGAATTAGGCCTGGTCCTGGGTCATAATCGTGCTCTCGGCCACTGAGCCCCCGTTTCATCAAATTTTTTCAACTGTTCTAAACATTCATTGGCTTTGATCGGAAACTGGAACAGTTTGACTGCTGAGGTCTCCAGGAGCTAGGTTCATCAGCTTTGAATGAGACAGGAACAGTTTGACCACTGAGATCTCAAGGTTCAAGGGTCATCAGCTTTGATAGGAAACAGGAACGGTCTGACCGCTGAGGTCTCCAGGAGCTAGGTTCATTTCGTCCTGGATCAAGGACTCTGAAGGAAGGCTCATGGCAGCGCTTGACCGATGCGTCAGCCTGGAGGTCAGACTCGGAGCATCGTGCCGCGTGTCCCTGGTGAGCTCTCCCATGGCTCTGTCCACATCTTCATCAGTGGCTTTCATCCCGCTGTGGTTGGCCAGGACATTCTGGATGATCGCAAGATCTTCCTCGATCAACGTGATCGTTGAAGCTTCCACGGGTAACTCGGCTTGCGTCAATTTCCTGGGTGTTTTGGGCTTCCGCATGCGCTTGGGCTTGTTCAAAAAGGCACTCGTTCTCATGCGAACTTGTCTGGTTTTGGTCTGGACGATTCTGATCTCCTCTTCATCATCATCATTGTCTTTGTCCGCCGCAGCCTTGCTGGGTTCCTTCTTACTCCTGGCTCTCTTCTTCCTGCCAGGCTTCACAAAACGCACCTCAAGGCCCTCTTCCGGAGGGTTCCCAGCGGTCGCATCATCAATCATCTTTGCCGCTAGTTCCAGGCTGATAGTTCCTGCTTCCTCCAGTTCAGTTCTCTTGGGCCCCTTCCTGGAGTTGCACTTGTGGGTGCCCAGGTACTTCTCCCTGCTGAAGCCCTTGTTGCACTGCTGGCAGCGGAAAGGGAAGTCGTTGGTGTGGAGCTTCATGTGCTCCACCAGGTTCGGTTTGCGACTGAACATCTTGGCGCAGTACAGGCACTTGAAGGGCTTGATGCCGCTGTGCGAGATGATGTGCGCTTTGAGCTTGTCGGCGCGGTTGAACGCCATGGGGCAGCCGACCACCGAGGCGAAGGGACACTTGAAGCGTTTGGTGGGCTCGTGCACCAGCATGTGTCTCTTGAGCTTGTCCTTGCGGTTGAACTCCGTGCCACACGTTGGACAACTAAAAGGCTTCTGGCCGGTATGGATCAGCAGGTGGGACTTGAGGTAGTGCTCACTCTTCAACTTCTTGTGGCAGAAGTCGCACTCGTACAGCGGCTGGGTGCTGTGCGACACCAGGTGGCGCCGCAGGTGGCGCTCGCAGGTGAACACCTTGCCGCACTCGGGGCAGGAGAAGCTGTGTGACGACGTACTGAGGTGGTGCTCCAGGGCTTCGGGTGAGGAATACTTGCTGTGGCACTTGGCGCATTTGAATTCCCTGTGTAGACATGAATGCAACAAAACAAAAATTATATATACATTAGACAGGATTTCTGAAAGAAAGAGTAGGATAAAAGATCTTTCTTAGTCTTTCTCAGATGGAATCCATGCAAAACAGCTGCGTTGTTTCCCAATAAGAATGAAACTAGTTTTTTTCTAAATGGTTTCATTCATGGAAAGTTCAAAACACTTTTCCATCATCAAATACAATACCATGCATTTGGAATGATATATCCTGCATTTGTATAAAACTGTATTTTTTAAAAAACTAGATGCGAATGCATGTTCTAATATAACCTACCCTCTAAAAACGAGGTCATTTTTGCTGGTCCCAGTTCTTTAATATCCCTTTGTTTTTCTACCCTCATATAACAAAATACCTGATATAACAAGTTCATTTTCATGGTCCCAAGGATCTCGCTTTAATAAGGTTAAACTGTATATAGTTATTAATGAGATGGAGGCTGACTCACTCTGAAAGCAACTTTGGTTCCTGGTTCGGGTAGAGACTGTGTGAATACTAATTGACATCTAAGTTGCTTACTGTTTGGAAATGTTTGTTATGCATAGGTGGAAACATCTTGGAAGTCCATGTGGCAATGGAATTGGACATTTACAATATTTTATTGAACAAGATAAAAATAGACACAAGGGAGGCTGACTCACTTTGAAAGTGACTTTGGTCCCTGGTTTGGGTAGAGACTGTGTGAATACTAATTGACATCTAAGTTGCTTACTGTTTGGGAATGTTTGTTATGCGTAGGTGCAAGCATCTTGATAGTCGATGTAACCATGAAAACCATGTTAATACATTTTTGTTCCTTAAATAGGTTATTATTGAAATAAAATAGACAACACTCACTTTGAAAGCGACTTTGGTCCCTGGTTTGGGTAGAGGCTGTGCGAGTACTGATGGACTCCCAGATCGTTGAGGGTGGTGAACTGCTTGTTGCACAGGTGACAGCGATAGTTAAGCTCCTTGTCATGTGACCGGATGTGATCCAGGAACTCCTCCAGATCCTTGAAGGCCTCCGTGCACGTCTTCAAGATGCACTTGTACAACTGAGTAGAAAGTATGATATTGAGATAATACACACTAATAATTTGGAGTCAAATCTAAGCATAATAACTACCTAAGGGAAATAAGAAAAGTGGCCCCTGTAAACAGCTGAACTCTATAGACAGGTTGCCGCTAAGGGTGGCCGCAGGGTTCGAACTCGGGATCTCATGATCGGAAAGCGCACGCTCTACCAATCTTGCCACACCACATCCTTCAGGATTCGAACTCGGGATCTCATGATCGGAAAGCGCGCGCTCTACCAATCTTGCCACACCACATCCTTCAGGAGATTGGTTGGTCTAGAGAATCCTTGAAGGTCTCCGAACACGTCTTCAAGATGCACTTGTACAACTGTGTGGAAAGTTATGGTTAGAAATAGAATAAAGGAGAAAGTGCTTATGACATACTTGGGTAATATAGTGCGTAATATTATTTATAAAGCCGAAAATGTCTTCAAGATGCCCGTGTACAACTGTGTGGAAGGGATGAGATGGAGTAAATGAAATTGTATAAACCTTTCACCCTTACTGGGTTCCCTTTTACACACCGAGACAGATGAACAAGTGCAATGGGCATACACTGGTTCCAAACTCTGGATCCTACTGATTAGAAAGCATATATGCTCTAATTATATAATTGAAGGGGACCACGATGCAAAGAACACCTACAGGCTTATTTGTTTTGGTACCATGTTATAATATTAAATAGATGTCCAACACTTTGCAAAGGGTTGTGTAATTCATAAGCAATACAATTAATCGCCAATGCTTACAGAACCAACAGGATCTCATGGTTCCATACGCGCCAAAAGTCTGTGAGTGCACAGAAGACGCGTACATCCTAGACAATAAATAGTCTTCTTCTAAAGTCCAATGAACACAGGTACTTTAGTATGGTGATGAGTTTTTTCAATTATCTAATTTGTTTGGAAACTTATTTTTCCGAACTTGTTGGTGGAATGGACTACAAAAACTATTACCTTTCATTTATAAGAATAGTTTTTTTGGGTGTTGGTTCCCTTTAAGCAGTGAAAATTTTGTGATACAGGATATAATTGTGCAAGCTCCCTTCTGTTGCAAGGAATAGGCACTCACCTGTTTATCCTTATGATCTCTCATGTGGGTTTTAAACTCTTGATCTTACTGATTAGAAATCATATGCTCTAATTGTAATGTGATACAACACATATATTCTTGCTGCTATTTATCTTGAAGAATAATTGAGCAATCTCCTTTAGGTTGCAGGGAATAGGCACTCACCTGTTTATCCTTACGATCTCTCATGTGGGTTTTAAACTCTGGATCTTACTGATTAGAAATCATATGCTCTAATTGTAATGTGATACAACACATACATTCTTGCTGCTATTTATCTTGAAGAATAATTGTACAATCTCCTTCAGGCTGCCTGAAACCAACAAAAGTTGAGGAGTTATATCACCTCGCTGGCATCGGATCTCCAGACCAAAGACGCGCTAACACCTGCCGATGAAGCAGACGACAGATGGCAGACACATGTTATACAGCTACCAACCTCCCCAAAGATGCCTTGTATCCCGACACAGCTTCCTCGATTCTGTCCCGCCACCTGAGCAGAATCCTCCACCATCAGCCAAGCCTCTCATGTGGGTTTTAAACTCTGGATCTTACTGATTAAAAGTCATATGCACTAATTGTAATGTGATACAACACATATATTCTTGTTGCCATTTATCTTGACAAATAATTGTGCACTCTCCTTCAGTTTGCAAGGGGGGGGGGAAAAAAAACTCACCTGTTCATCCTTATGATCTCTCATGTGGGTCTTCAGCTGGTAGTAGGTCTTGAACTTGGAATCGCAGAAGTTGCAGACGTAGGAGTTATCAACAAACAACTCTTCTCTAGGTATCGGTTCTAGTAGGTCTTGACTGCCTCCTGAAGATAACGATTATAGTCAAACAAAAACATTTGATATATCAACAAATGACCATAAATCAGTCAAACTGTTTTTTTTTCTTTAGCTGGTAGTATGTATGTTATGGAATTGGAATTGCAGAAGTTGCAGACGAAGCTGTTATCAACAAACAATTTTTCTCTCGGGATAGGCTCTAGCAGGTCTTGGCTTCCTCCTGAAGATAAGATTAGGCAAACAAAAACATTTGATGTATCAACGAACGACCATAAATCAGTCAAACTGTTTTTTTTTTCTTTAGCTGGTAGAATGTATGTTATGGAATTGGAATTGCAGAAGTTGCAGACGTAGGAGTTATCAACAAACAGCTCTTCTCTCGGGATAGGCTCTAGCAGGTCTTGGCTTCCTCCTGAAGATAAAGATTAGACAAACAAAAACATTTGATGTATCAACGAACGACCATAAATCAGTCAAACTGCAGAAGTTGCAGAGATAGGACTTATAAACAAACAGCTTTTCTCTAGGGATAGGTTCCAAGAGATCCTGACTACATCCTGAAGATGATGATTAAAAAAAAAACATTTGCTGTATCAACGAACAACCATGAATAAGAAATATTTTGCTTATTTTCATTATCTTGCAGTATGATTGGATTTGGATTTGAGTTATCAACAAACAGCTCTTCTCTCGGAATCGGTTCTAGCAGGTCCTGACTACCTCCTGAAGACGATAAAGCAAAAATGGTGTAATTTATTAACTTACTAACATACATCAGTCAAACTTCTTATTTTCTTCAGCTAGTAGTATCTACAGTATGTTAAACAAAAACCACTCTTCTCTCGGAATTTGTTCTAGTAGGCACTGACTACCTCCTGGTATTAAACAATTAAACAACAAAAAAGTATCAACAAACTAACATACATGTAGATCAATAATACTTTTTTTAATTTCCTTTATATTGTACTATGTTTCGAACTCGGAATCCCAATTAAGTCACTTAAAAACAACTTTAAAAAAAATTTAAAATATCAAAAGGATCTTACAGAGGAAAAATTACACGACGAGGAAGTTGTAATAAAGTTAAAAATGCACAAAATATACATTTATATCAGTCATGCTTCTTACCTGCATCAAGCCTGATCTTTGCATTTTTGGCAGAGTTCTCATCTCCAATGTTAGCAACCTTCATAATGGGCTGAAATAGAAGAAAACAGAAATATAAACATTACTATAATTACACTTAAGACTCCATGACATAATCTCAACAACAAAAAAGAGAAATGGTAAAGCAAAACAAAAAACACAAAGAGCTATAGCTATGGCAGTTTTTTCTTGTATCTGAATCAAGGCCAACAAATTTCAAAGAAGAGAAAACTCAAATTCCACTTTCTACGCATCAAATGATTTAGATAGCTTGACAGTGCTGGATACTTCCATTCCGATCACACTATTATGCCTGTACATGTATGTACTTTTAGACAATTGAGTGAATCCATACACAATGCATTGCCAAAACTAATTTATTGAATCTCTCCTATAGATTTGTATTTCTTAATGAAAGGATGAAATCAAAATATTAGGGGTAAAAAATGTAATCTTTTTAGGAAGTGTGTGAGTGGTTTCCGATCAGGCCACACCTCGTGCGTCTGCATTTGCTTCTTGACATTGGACTTCTGGACCGAAGGAATGCTGTACCACCCACAATGCATCAGAAGGAACATATTTCAATCTCTCCTTTATGTTAGAATAGCTTAGTTATTATTTTTTTAATGGAAGGGAAGAAAATGCTAGTACCTTGTAAGGCAGCGTGAGTGGTCAGGCCATACCTTGTGCTACTTTACTCATGTGCGAACGACCTGCTGTACACAATGCGTCGAAAGTAACATATTTACATCTTTCCATTAGATTATCATTAGATGAGGTGAGTTTTCTTTTCTTGAATGGAAGAAAAGAACAAGTTGATACCTTGTTGGGTAGCGTGTGTGGCTTGCCATCAGGCCACACCTTGCGAGTCTAAATGTACTTCTTGACATTAGACTTCTGTGCAAAGGCTCTTTAGCACACGATGCATCAAAAGGATACATATTTCAATCTCCCCTTTAGGTAAGATCATGTAATTTGTTTTAGTATGAATGGCAGATAAGAAAAAATTCATACCTTGTTGGGTAGCGTGTGTGGCTTGCCATCAGGCCACACCTTGTGAGTCTGCATATGCTTCTTGACATTGGACTTCTGTGCGAACGCCCTGCCGCACACGATGCACTGAAAGGGCTTCTCCCCCGTGTGACTCCGTAGATGCTGTTGCAGGTCAAAGTTCTTGGAGTATGTATTCTCACAATAGTTACATCTGCAAATCAGGAGGTAAAAAAGAATATTAATGATAATAACAACAAATAAACTTGAGCAAAAACTAAAGATAAAGGAGCTTTTCAAGTTACAAAGGCTTGTTCACTATCCGTTCACATAAATGTTATGACTTAAATGCAATGAAAGGGCTTCTCCCCAGTATGACTCTGTAGATGCTGCTGCAGGTCAAAGTTCTTGGAGTATGTATTCTCACAATAGTTGCATCTGCAAATCGGAAAGAAATATTAAAGTTAATGTTACAACAACATTAACCTAGAGCAAAAACAAAAGATGAAAGAGCTTTTCAAGTTACAAAGTCTTGTTCACTAACCATTGACGATTTGAAAATAAATGTAATGACATTAAATACCTCACAATAGTTACATCTGCAAATCAGATAGAAATATTAATGTTAATGAAAGAGACAAAATAACTTACAGAATAAAGCAGATAAAAGAGTTTTTCAAGTTAAAAATACTATTCCTGTACAACCAATGTTAACAATGTTTATACAATATTCTTTTTAATTATGACATATTTTTCATAGGAGACTAAGAGGATAAGAATCCTTGGTGCCATTCTTGTGTTTGTGCCTGGCCCTCAAGATGTAGATGAAGTCTTTAAAGAAAGTAGCATCCCAGCACAACAAAAGAATAACATTTTGTATTCAATCATAAAAAGAAGTTTGGTGAGACACATATTGGTGAGGTACAGTAGTTTGCCAGGTTTTTTCTGCTCAGGTCCGTTCCTGCCTTTCCACCTGGCAATTATGCAGGTGTCATTTGTATGACGCACCTCTTGACCCCCGGGAAAGGTGCGTCATTATACCGATGTGCGTCACCCTTTTATGAACCATGACGCACCCTCCGTCAGAAAAAGTGACTCACCATTGGGAAACATTTACGCATATTTGAGTCAAAATTGTGACGCACCATTTCATGAAAATGACAGTCCTATTGGTCCTATTGACGAACCTTGTGACGCACCCATGGTAAAGTGACTGACTATGACTCAAACATGGGTCAGTGTTGTGACTGACCTTTTGCTTCCATGACGGTACTGTGCATCATCAATATGGGAGTACATGACGCATCCATGACGCACCTTTCCCGGGGGTCAAGAGGTACGTCATACAAATGACACCTGCATTAGGCTGCAGATGCGGTCTTAAGAAAAACTAGCAGAGACAACAAAAGACTTATTAAACATGTTTGTTTGCTTTCAATTACCTGAGTTTGCCAGGTTTCTTTTGCTCAGGGCCATTCCTGCGTTTGCGCCTGGCGGTCAGGCTGTAGATGTGGTCAGGTCTGGAGAGTGGGTCGGTGTCGGAGGCTGCCTGAACCATGGGTGCCATGCGGACCAGCTGCTCCTGGACACCCACCCCAGAGCTCTGGATACGCTGCTGCTGATGAGACTGCCAAGAGTATAATCAGAAATTGTCATTTTAGAAAAAAATAACAAAAGAGTGTTGAAAAGTCAGAAACCTCATTTTTATCCCATCCGTCCGTGATATTGAACATTTCGTTGATTCTATTTTTTAGCAGGTAACCATGGCAACCCAATTCTATTAACTTCCAATACATTTAACGGGATACCCTTCACACTAAAACACAAAACAGACCACTGCATCTTGTTACTTTATTTTTACAGGCCCTTGTAACTTTCAGGTTTGGTCAAATGTCCGTCCGTGACTAACCGATCAGGCAACTTGCCGATTATTCTGTCACTTTGCAGGAGGTTGGAGTTGCACAATGTGGCTATGTATCATTTTCTCATAGCGGATAAGCAAATGGTTAATGATCCTATGTACCTGCTGCTGCTGTGTGATGATGCTCGCTGGCTGCAGCAGGGCCTGGGTTTGATGCTGATGATGCTGCTGGTGCTGACTAACATGGTGCTGCAGGAGGGCATTGGTCTGATCCGCCTGGTTCTGGTTCTGGATGGTCTGGTGCAGCGAGATTTGGCCTGGCTGAACAATCTGAATGTTGGTAACCTGGAATTCAAAATGAATTGGAGGATTGATGAAATACTTCACTGTTCAGTAAATTGTCAGCTAAAGAGAGATTTGATTTGTGGCTGATGCTCGATTAATGATAACAAGAATATAAGATGGAATTGATTTAGTTGCTGCTGATGATGCTGGGGCTGACTGTCCTTAATGTGTTGCAAGAGAGCACTGGTCTGATCTGCCTGGTTCTGGTTCTGGATGGTTTGATGCAGTGAGATGTTACCTGGATGCACAATCTGGATGTTGGTTACCTGGAATTCAAAATGAAGTGGAGGATTGATGAAATAGTTCAGTAAATTGTCAGCTAAAGAGAGATTTAAATTGTGGCTGATGCTCGATTAATGATAACAAGAATATCAGATGGAATTGATTTAGTTGCTGCTGATGATGCTGGGGCTGACTATCCATGACATGGTGCTGCAGGAGAGCATTGGTCTGATCCCCCTGGCTCTGGTTCTGAATGGTTTGATGCAGTGGGATGTTGCCTGGATGCACAATCTGAATGTTGGTGACCTGGAGTTCAAAATGAATTGGAGGACTGATGAAATAGTTCAGTAAATTGTCAGTTGGCTAAAGAGAGATTTTAATTGTGGTTGATGCTCGATTAATGATAACAAGAATATCAGATGGAATTGATTTAGTTGCTGCTGATGCTGCTGTGGTGCTGCAGGAGGGCACTGGTCTGATCTGCCTGGTTCTGGTTCTGGATGGTTTGATGCAGTGGGATGTTGCCTGGCTGCACAATCTGGATGTTGGTAACATGGAGTTCAAAATGGATTGGAGGATTGATGACATAGTTCAGTAAATTGTCAGCTAAAGAGAGATTTGAATTGTGGCTGAAACTTGATTAATGATAACAAGAATATCACATGGAATTGATTTAGTTGCTACTGATGCTGACTGTGGTGTTGCAGGAGGGCACTGGTCTGATCCACCTGGTTCTGGTTCTGGTTCTGGATGGTTTGATGCAGTGAGATGTTGCCTGGCTGCACAATCTGGATGTTGGTAACCTATATTTCAGGATCATAAACATAACAATAACAGACTCACATGTACATGTACAAAGTAACATGGCTAAAACTTCTTTGCTGAAAAGGGGAAACAAATTAGGATAATACAAATATGTAAAAATCACAGCAAAATAAATGTTATTGTGCTGAAAACCAATTATAGGTTTATAGTAGACAGACATTCTTCGAGGTTGGAAATATTGGGAATTTTGCATAATTAGTCATAAATATATGGTGTTGACTGAAACTATTTGTTAGGTTATATCAGTTCCAGTTGTGGCTCTGTAAGTACCAAACATTAAGTAGATGATAAATCTAACAAAATAAATTTACTAAATACTGAATATCCTCAAAATGTA
Organism: Echinarachnius parma; assembly: GCA_037951105.1. NCBI lineage: Eukaryota > Metazoa > Echinodermata > Echinoidea > Clypeasteroida > Echinarachniidae > Echinarachnius > Echinarachnius parma. Next base: position 13,177 of record JBAMJV010007767.1, on the reverse strand, counting down.
TTTGTCATTAACAAGTTCTTAAATTCGAGGAAAAAAATTATTTGGAGTATTAACAACCTAATCTAAATTCTGCGAGTACAAAAAGGCACAAACCTGGCCGATATTGAGGGTAGGTTGCATGGGAGATGAGCCGGCAATACTGCAAGACGTCACGGGCGTGGTGGAGGTGAGAAGCCTCGAGGCCGCCTGGGACGTCAGGAAGGGAGCGTTGGTCAGCGACCCAGAGTTCAGCAGCGTGTTCTGCAGCTGCTGGATGTTCTGCTCGACGTTGGCGAACTGCGAGATGAGCACCTCGTCACTCCCCAGCACCATGCTGGTGGGCAGCTGGGCCAGGGGGGACGGGGGCACCGCCCCCATGCTGTTGATGGAGTTGGTGTTGAGGGAGAACCCCTTGCCGAGGGCGAGGGAGGTCTGCGGGAGCACGGAGAAGGCGCTGTTGATGGACGACTGGGCCAGGGTGGCGGGGATGGGCTGAGGGCGGGCCAGCTGGGGCGCGGCGCTGTTCATGAGGCTGGTCTGGATGGACGCCATGCAGTGCTCCCGCTTGTGGCTCATGAAGGAGGCGAGGGAGGAGAACTGCTTCTTGCACTTGCCGCACTGGAAGATGTCATCCTCATCACCGGCTGATGTAGGAGGAAAACAAATACGAGATTGTTACTTTGGATGTGTACACAAAAATCTAATACATTGTAGCCAATTAATTGGGTATTATTTAAAGGGGTACGAGGGTAGGATTTGATCAAACATCTGTATATTTCATTACAAACTTGCCTCCACTTATAAAGGGTTAAACATGCTCTGCAAAAGCCTACATCCTATAGAGCATAGACTACTGTAAATGTGCCAGCTAAAACACAATGCTAATTCTATTTGAATTCAACATTTGTTTACAAACAAATCAAATCAAATAATGATCAATGATAAATTGCTCAGAAACTTGGTGTGATTAAAACATGTTTTAATAATGAAATACTTATTGGGCCATAGCTGTCATCAATATATTTCTCCTTTTCATAGAGAAATACATGATGTGCCCCTTAAGCTTCATCATGCATGCAACAACCCCCCCCCCCCGCGAATTTTTTTTTGTACTCGTAAGAGCAAATTTGATTTTTTTCTGCGTCTTGAGAGAGACTATCACTCGCGCATGCGCAAAGCCAAAATTTCCGACTTGCATAATATCGAACATCGAGTACGATTACGCAAAAGAAATGAAGGAAAGACTGGGATTCGAACCCGGTGACTTTAGGTTATCAGAATAGCACGCTAGCGCTATCCGATTTCGCCACAGTGAGTGGGATGATTTGCAGCGGTTTTTCGGGATATATAAACCTAACCCAAACCCTAACCTAAACCCTAACCCTAACCCTAATTTGGTGGCTATAGGTCAGATGAGTGGCTATAGGTCAGATTTAGTGGCTATAAGTCGGTATATTATAAAAGGCGGAAATTTTGGCTTTGCGCATGCGCGAGTGATAGTCTCTCTCAAGACGCAGAAAAAATCAAAATATCAAAAGTACGAAAACAAAATTTGCCCCCACCCCCCCTCCCCCTTAGTCAGACCACAATATATCCATTTTTAGGGTTTGTCACTTACTTGAATTCGGGTCCTGCACGACGGTTGCCATGGTGCTGGTGGGCGTGGCTTCCAGGAGACTCTGCATCCCCAGGCCACTTCCATCGATGCCTGACAAAGTGTGAAGAGAAATCAAAGTCCACATAAATTAGGGTTGAACAATTTAAGTTTAAATTCAAATATAGAAAAAATTATATTTGTTAATTTGATTTACTTTTTTTTTTCTTCATAAATTACATTTGCACAAAAAATGTTTCATCCACAAATTTGAGAGAAAGACTACTATATAATTATAATCATTTTATTATAAACATACAAATAAAAATATATATCAGATATTCCCCCCTAAACAGAACGATTGTTTATTATAAATATATCACAAGAAGAAATAGATAACAAAAAAGTCAGAGCTTGTTATTTCATGGTAATGTAATGTAATGTAATGGTGCAGGTTTTGGTTACTAAAATTCAGTTTTACCAAAACTGTACTTTCTTTACCAAAACAGTAACTCAACTATCCCTTTAATAATCACATGAAATTTAAGGCATTTTATGAATATGCATAACCAAAGACCCCCAATATGGAAAACCAAGCTTTTCAATTGGTTGAATTTCCGCAGGAAAAATATCACCTAATGAATATTCATTTCACCCGATGAAGCCAATATGGCGCGCGATTGTTTTCGCTTTTCCAGCAAACGGTTCTACACCCCCGAAAATGCCCACTTTTCGTAACTAAGGTGTACCCTCTTTTATTCGTATAATTACATTAAATTACTCCATGAACGTGACGAAAGTGTGTAGATTATATTGATAAAAACACTAAACACCTAAATTCACTATTTAGGATTGAAAAAATGTGTAGAATTTCATGCTTTTACGTGACATTCACAAACGAATCGCGAGTAATATAATCGCGACACATTCAATACAGCGCAGACGTAACGCTTGCACGTTCGCCGCCGTGTGAGCAGCGACAACATACAATGGGTCGCCGTACCTAAAACACGCAGCTAGCTGCTGCAGCAACAGCACGAACGAGCGCGATAGTGGGCGAGAAAGAAACAAATCGTTAGACAAAAAGGACAATATTAATAGTAAAAACTAACCTGCTAGGGCATCGAAGAGTGCTTGAGTCATTCTGACGGCGATTTGTCAGACTTTCTGTAAATAATCACCCAAAGAACAAGAAGAAAACGATGTTTTGGCCGACGACGCGACAGTCGATGTCCTTCCAAGGGTGTAGTTCGTAGGATGAAATTCCGTTAAATTGTCGGACGGCCATGAATTATGCATTAGCTGACGTAATGAATATTCATGAGCCTCAGTAGCAAGCTACCTAGCTGTGTGTCTCGGGTATAAACTTCCAAACTAATTATATCGATTTTGTAAAAAGAAATATGATAATAGTTATGATGATTTTACAAATGTAGACAACATCTAAATGTAGCCACTTTACTTATAAGAAGATCTTCCTTGATGTGTAATTATGTCATCAAAGGAGTAGCTACATTGGGGGGGGGGGGGGGGGGGGGGGGGGTCGAGGTGCTTAATTGTGCATGCCCCCAATATTATAGTTTGACCAGGGAGTGGTAGACTGGTACTCAATGGGTTAACCAACACAAAACAAAACAAAAAACAAAACAAGGCTGGGGACAAAACTAAAGTACCAGTTCAGTATAAATAAGAAGAGCAAGGTAATTGTATGTTTCTTGGTAATTACAAATATAGTCTGTGAAAATGGCTGTAGATCGAGTATAGAAATATAGAAATGTATAATTATTTGATGCCACATAGCATGTTCATGTAAAAAGTTATAATATAGGTTTTCCCATTCATTTTAACACTTTTGTCATTCAATTTCATTAATTTGTAATTCAAATTCGTCCCGAGGAACCGCCAGAGCGGAAATCCTAACTTCAATTTCGTCTTTCGTCGATCAATTTCTCACAAAGACCACACAATTTAGTCATTTGTCACACATTTTCGTCAATTGCAAATCAAATTCGTCAGTCACAGTTGCTGAACACAAAAAAGCGAAAGCAATTTCGTCAATTGGCAATTGGTATTTACACTATACCATCTACATATTCATGACACAGACAGGCATATAAAGCTATACCGTGCGACGAATTTGAATGACAAAATCACGAAATAGGTTGAACAAAGACGAATTTGCATTCACCACTCGCTCAGCGGCGGAGACAAATTCCAATGCCAATTGACGATTTTGAATGCGAAGTGTTTGAAATTGATTGACAAATGACGAATTAGATTGATCATTGACGAAATTGAAGTTGAGATTTACGGTCTTGTTTTCTCGGGACGAAATTGAACTACAAATTAATGAAATTGAATGACAAAAGTGTTAAAATGAATGGGAAAACCTATATATGTGGCAATATTTGTATTTAGAGGATTATAAGATAATTGTGCAATAATGTACTTTATGGACTATATGCTTAATAGTGTCAGCAGTTTTATCTTGTAATTATTATGTTTGTGATTAACATGACATAATAACAAAATACCAATGCCGTTTGTGTTGTATGTTTGTCTGTGTCAAGTGCAAATTATTTTGAAATATTGTATTGGACTGGAGAGTTTTTGTAATCTTTTAGTCACCATATAATTGTATCTCTGCTTGTTCTTACCCTAACTATTATTACATTTTATTTGTCTAATCCACATCAAATTTAGGTTTTACAATGTGTGAAGCTTGTTTAGATAATTGAAGTATACAACAGTTTAAAGGGATAGTAGAGTATTGGTAAAAACTTAAGGTGCACCTGTAAAGTGTCAGATATTGCCCAAAATGACATTTGAGACTTCAATCCAAAATACCGAATGATGTGTGAAAGTTTCATTGAAAAAGAACACCGCTTTCCTGGTTAAAAAAAGCGAAAATATGCGTCAGCTTTTACAACAAATTACTGTATGACGTTTATGAGGTTTATGACTGTTAACGCTCTTGAGCTGAATGATAGATATCGTCATTTGAAAAAATCTAACCCTATTTTAATCTTCTCTTACCATAAGCTAAACAACACGGTAGAAGAGAATCGAGGAAGCTCCAAGTAATTTTCGTGTTAGACATTTTACAGGCATCCCTTTAACTTTAGTAACCAAAACCTACATCATTACGGTACAAACTAATAGTTATTACTCCACCATGCTCGAAAGGTATACACAATTACAAGCGACTAAGTAAAAACCCTGTTATCATTCAAAAAGAGCCGTTACAACTCAAGATGGCGCTATTTAAAAAAAATCACTGGTTTTAGCCATATTTCATACAAAATTGTGCATTTAATGTTTTGTTAAAATAATGATTCAATAGAGATATCATCAACGACTTTTTAAAAACCTATTCAGATTTTTTTTCCAAGTAGTCTTTAAGCATTTTAATTTTTTTTTCTAAAAAGTCTAAATATCCCCCGGTGATTGCCGGTGAAGAATCTTTTGAATAAAAATATACTTATGGATATTTCAGCCGTTTCTGAACTGATTTTGATCAAATAAAGTTTATTCTGTCATTAAAATTGTATGTTCTTTCAAATTTGTTAGTCAGTTTTTCATTACCTCACAAAAACATATCGGGGGGCACTTCGGGAAATACCAATACTAAAATAGAAATATCATCAACAACTATTTAAAAACCTATTTAGATTTTTTTCAAAGTAGTCTTTAAGCATTTTTTGTATTTTTAAAAAAAGTCGAAATGTCTTCCGGCCGGTAGACTATCTAAATTATCTTGAAATCAAATTTTTCAACTACGAGAGCATTAATTTTTTGGAAAGGGAATGATTCTCATTTTACATACAGTTTTATTCAAGGAACTTTCAAATGGAATTAAAACCAACCAATTTAGTGTCAAGGGGCATTTCGGGAAGGACCAATACTCAAGTGTACCTTTAAGAATGTCCTGGAAAAGGAAACCAGCAAAACCAAATCATATCAAATTACATACTACAGTGGAACCTCTTCATAACAAGCTCTGTTATAACAAGGTACGCCTGATAAAGCAAGGTAATTTTATAAATCCATTGTTATTATTTTTTAAAGGGTACCACCACCCAAAAATAATATTCTTATAAATGAAATGTAACATCTTTAGTAGTCCATTCCATCAACAAGTTCAGAAAAATATGTTTCCAGAAAAAATGTATAAAATTGGAAAACGCATCACCATTCTAAAGCATGCGTTCATGGGTCCGGATGTACGAAGACTACCTTTGTCCAGAGCGAACGAATCGTCCGGGATTCTATTGTCCCAAAACGTACACGTGAATGGAATGGGCGCACTCGCAAATGTTTGGCGCGTACGGAACCATGAAATAATAATGGTTCCGTAAGTGGTGGTAATTAATTGCATTGTTTATGAATTACCCAACCCTTTGCAAAATGTTGGGTATCTATCTGATATCACAAAACGGTACCAAAACATAAAATTATGGGTTGTTCTTTGCCTGGTGGTCCCCTTAAAGCCCCGATAAGCTACAAGATATCGGATATAATGAGGTAAATTCCAGCATGGGCCCAAAGTTGATCCTTATAAAGAGGTTTCACTGTACATGTACAGTGGAACTTCTTTATAACAAGCTATGTTATAACAAGGTACCTGATATAGCAAGGTCATTTCATAGGTCCAGGTACTTTTCATTGTTATTTTCAAGCCCTGACAGATAGGCTACTAGACATCTGATATAACGAGGTAAATTCCAGCATGGGCCCAAGGTGCTAGTTATAATGAGGTTTCACTGTACAAACATATACTGTATTATCATCATTACAGTGGCACAAAGTTATGTTATATTATCTCTTGCACTGTCTAATGAATGCATATCTCTGTGAACATCAGGGGGGTGTTTCAAAAAGATTTAAAGTTGAACTTGGTAACTATAACTTTACAATTACTTCCAACAATAATTTATATCAATTATTTCAAGTCTTCTTGATATTAACAAAATTAAGATTTGATCAAACTATGCCTTTTCAAAAGAACTGTTTCAACAAAGAAACTTACGGCTTTCCATAATAGTTAGGTCCAAATTAGAGTTAAGATCAACTTGGAATCTTTGTGAAACACCCCCTATTTTTTAATAAATATAAGTTCTTTCTCCATCACATGCAACATTCAGCAACACAAAAAAAAATTCAACCACACACAGAAAATGTACATTATTTTCATCTTTATTCATTTTCAGTTGATTCAACTTGATCACAATTTTAAAAAAGGGCTCCACTATTACATGGGAACCATAACAACCGTTGGTACTACCAAAATAAACATTTCATGTATAAATGTATTATAATATTCTCATTTACATACTAAATACAGCATAAAATAATATGGAAGAGTGGAAAGGAAAAGTGGATTTCACTATCACATGGGAGCCATAGGCACTACCAAAATAAATGCTTCATGCTCCACATCTAAGTTTTAAGTGTGTTTTTGTACTTGTTTCCCCAAAATGTATTTGATATGAAACTTGTAAATTAACATTTTATTTACTTGGCTTATACCTTTAACATGGATCCATATTGCCAAATAATTTTTGCCAAACATTGTTATATAATTAGGACATTATGATATCATTTAAAGCAGAAGAAAATTAAATGGATAAAGTTGTAACAAGATCAGAAACAATATATCAATTCCTTTAATTATCTCTTTATGACAGAAATGTTTATTCAAGAAATGCAACCAGTTAACATTATCCTGTTACTTCCTAGATTATACATTTCTCAAAATGTACTACATTATACACAATGACAATCCACCAAGTTCACTAACAAAATTACTAACAACTAAATTTCCTATTTTTTGGCAGATATCTCATAATTTTAAAATTTCCAATCCATTGGGATTACTATACGTATACCTCATATGTCTTCTGGGCTATAATCCCCTAAATAATACAATTACATGCATACTGAAATAACCATGAATCATACAAATATTTAGACTCTCAAAGAAACTGCAAATAACTCAAGATCATTATCACAAGTCAAGTAGGCACAGCCACACAGCTAAGCTCTGCACACTAAGGTAAATTGATTATCATTATCAAATATCCAAGCCTCCACACTAACTTTTCTTCCTACTTGCCAATTTTGGGCAAGTTAAATCAATAATTTTCAAATTTTACTTGCCCATAAAAATAAGGCCGAGTCATGTCGGATATTTTCAAAACCGGGTACCGATAAACTATAACCGGTCGGGAACCGGTATCCCGATAAATTTTTGCCGTCGAAACTCGGACCGGTAAAATCATGCAATCGTTCAAGCATCGGCAAAAATGCACTGTTTCTGACTGTCAAACAAAGTAACAAAACAAGAATTTCTCAAAAATAACCACTCTTTAAAGTAAATGATATCGATTGCCCCGTTTTTATTTGAATTCCGCTACATTAAAGGATAATCTTAATTTCTTTTGTAACATTTTATTTGTTATTTTTAAATTTTTTTCGGGCACCGTTTCCGATAAAACAAAACCGGGTACCGATTGAAACGGTCGGAACCCGGTGTGATCGACCGAACCGACTCAGCCTTACATAAAAAGCAATGTGAAAAAAAAAAGAGTATTTTGCTAGGTATCTCAATCTGCTTGGCAAATTGAACAGTTGCCTGATCAGGCAATCAAACTAGAGCATTTATGAAATTGTACTTGCCCGGCATACATTTTTACTTGCCCTGGGCAATAGGGCAAGTGCTTGTGTCGAGCCCTGATTAATATCATCCCAATCATTGTTCATAGAAATAAAACAACAGTATGCATGTACCTCTGCAAGGTTGTACACACCTATGGATGTACATTATATTTTATATATGTGGGTATTCATATTGCAGTCCCCTTTTCAATTGTTCAAGTAAAAAAACAAAAAACAATGAACTGAAATACAGAAAAATGGCATCAAACAAGTTTCAATAAACTGATTGTAACAATGAAACAATAAAGAATGTCTTATAGAAGTATACAAAAATAATGAACACAAAAATACAGATTATGAATAGAAAATTACAATACATGTACCCATCCTGTAAAGCTGCAGGTCTACAGTTGATACAAACAAGATCTAAATCTTTCTTACAATTAATTGCTGGTCCCTCACAAGAATAAATCACATTATTTATTTTCTAGAAGGCAGAAAGCAGATGTCACCTCCCCTTCCTAATAGATAAAGAAGGAAATAAGAAGATGAAATGGAATTTCAATTAAATCTGTTATGACGATATCTGCTGAATAAGATTGTAACCGTGATTTTGTATTATGTATTTCATTATACGGTAGTAAGTAAATAATATTTATATATATTATTTATATCAGAATAAAGATTAATACACATGCCTTAGTTTACAACCAACTAATACAAAATGGTAATAACATGTAATGGAAAGATTATAATGTATTCCGTATCCAACAAAGTCCTCCCTTTAATATAGAAACAAATTAAATTGATTTGTTTACCTACAGTTACATACAGTAAATAGTTTGTTCCCCTCTGTTTGACAATATAAAAACAAATATACCTGTAAGATGATAAAATATGTGCTCCTCATTTTCATCATGAGTCCTCTTTCTTGCCAGACTTCTCATACTTCTTCGAAGCTTCCTTGAAGGTTGACAACAAGCTGCTTACATCTGGAATCTAATTTGATCAAGAAATGAGTAATAAATGAAAACAAGGGACATTTTACACAAAAAACATACATTTGTCTTAGTTGGCAATTTTAGTACCACATGAAAATAAATTGGACAGTAATCTCCGATATATAGTCTTAGTTTTCTTATTCATCGGCTACTTAAGCTCAAACTTCCAGAGATTATTCCTCCTACCCAGTCTCATATGGAACACCACTGTTTGCCCGGGTGGCATTCTCTACTAAAGCATGCCCACAACTTGGCATCCATGACTGAAAGCCTCGATGCTCTGTACAAATTGCATTGAGCATCGGCTCTATTAGTCATGCATGCTAAGTCGTGGGCACGTTTCATTGAACATTCTTTATTTTTTACCTCATAATGCTGCTGAAGGTACACACCAAATAATGTTCCCGATGCAAAGCCAAACTGTAAAATAAAACAAGGAATAGATTAATCATCAAATTATCATTTGATTTTTTTTTAGTAAAGTACAGCAAGCCTCTGCACTCAATTTATTGTCAAAATTTACTTGAAAATTACTGAAAATAAACCCAAATATGTGGGAAAAAAACCCCCAAAATTAACTGCCCTACGTGGCTTGATTTGCATGGCAGATTTGTTTCTAATTGTAGATTGCCTGATCTGGCAACCAACATCCAAACTATTTTTCTTGTCCGACATAAATTTGTACATGCTCTGGGCAATCCCGCAAGTTCTAGTGCCGAGTACATTATACATATTGTTTCCTAATCAAAATAAGAGAACAAATCGATCTAAGAAAAAAAAAAGTAACATCAAGTTTGGCTTTGGCTTTGCCCGGCCCTGTCGATGTTGGGCAAAGTGAAAATTCCAAGCATGATATTGATTAACCTAACCAGGCGCCGTACGTAGTACGGCGCCTGGCATACTGAGGTGTGTATACTGTGATGGTAACACTTGATAGGCTTTAACGGCAAACACACTTATAAAAAAAATATATATATCATACTTTAAATAACATATCTCGGTTCATACTTACGAATTATGTTATGCATGGACATCAATGATCCAAATTGCAAAACGTCTGATGCTCCATTCGTTTGATTTATCCTGAAATTTACTATAAAACTGGCAAGATTACAGAAGTGACGAAAATGGTATCCGAATTTGTTCGCTGCAAGCAATATCAGGTGATCAAAAACTTGTCGGCAATGCACCCCCACCCGATCAACCGATCGCCCCGCGCATGCGCTATGCATTGCCGACGAGTTTTCGGTCACCTGACATTGCATGCAGCGAACAAAGACGAAGGAAATAATAGTCATCATCATCATCATCATCAATTTGAGCTAAGTTATCATTCTTTTGCAACAATTTAAATAGCAAGCAAGGTAGGTTGAATGTTTAATTAATGTCTAGAACTAAAAAAAAAAAAATAATAATAGATGGAAAGTTCTTGAAACCACCCGTCGGCAAATTTCCTACAAATTTTTTAACGTTTCGTCTTCACAGCGCCGTCCTACGGACGGCGCTGATCACAGTTAGATATTGATAAGCTATTGTTTTTTTGAAACCTCATGCAAATAAATTTAATTGTTATTAATTTTTAAATTCAAAATTTATTTTGTACAAAAATAAAGTGAACATTTTTGTTTGTTAGAAGAATTTTTTTTTTTTTTGAACTCACCAAGAATCCGAATGCCATTTTGAAGTTTCCCCTTGTCTCTACGCAGCTACGATGCCAATTGTCAAAGAGAAACGAAGTTACACAACTTTGTACAGATTTACAGACTTTTGAGCTCAATCACAAACTTTTTGTTCAACTGCAAACTGCTTCCTGGAAGTGGAAAGTTAGCTTATGAAGATGTAGAACTAGAGTAGAAGAACTGTTCGCACCACACATACACAATCAGTGCACACTACAAATAATTCAATACGTGGGGACGTGCTATACGAAGATCAGTTTTACTTTGTCGATATACGGCTTATAAACAAACTGACTGACAAATGAACATTGATATAGTTGAGTCAGTAACGAAAGTCAACACTTCACAGTTGACTGGAACCAAAATCACGAATATTAAGACCGTCAAGAAGCAATTTCCTTTCGTAATTACGTTCTGCGACAATCGGAGTATAAAAGGCAGGTCTCCACATGCACGGATAAATTATAACCAAGGATAAACACATAACCGCACATTATTTGCGATTACATAGCATCACGCCATGTCTTATTTTCCGTACAAATAATCAACGGTAACCACGTACTCGCTTAGTTGTAACTTTACTTATAAATTACCCCAGACTTATTCTGTGTTTTACTGAAATATCTGGAAACATGGCAGATAGTGAACTCGAGGAGATAAGGGCACGTAGGATGGCCGAGATGCAGCAGCAAATGGGAGGGGTAAGTAGATACATCTTAATTTAATTAAGACAAAAAAGGCCAGACAAGTTTGTCTCTGTTTGACATGTCACATGATGATGCCATTGGCATTGCCATTGGCATTGTCACTTGTCAAAATGTCAATTGTTGCAATTGCATGTTGTAGTTTAAAATGGGAATAATGTATTTATTTCACATTCTGTATGTTTCAACTTTCACCCCGAATGATGATTGATGTCCACTTTCATTCTTCGTCTTTGACTTATTCTTTTTTGTGGAGAAAAACAGGTGTGACTGTCACTGTGACATGTGTGATGTAGATTTGAAAAGTCAATGTTATGGGCTATTAATTATGCCTAGCCCTTGTCACTAACTTAAAATGAAATATAAGTTGTAACCAGGCATGCGCATGGAACTGTGACTGAGTGAGTGTAAGTATTAAAGGATGATTAATTGATGTCATTGTCGGACATGTCATTGTCAGGATGCGATTTACTGTCGTAATACTGATTTTGCCTCTTTTTTTTAAAAACCATGTCATGACAATGTAGATGACCATGAATTTATAATTTATGTTATGTAATTCATGGAAGTGGACGATTTAATTTATTATTAATTTGTGGACGTGGTGTGGCAAGATTGATAGAGCGTGCACGCGCATTCCCCAAGAAGTGGGATCCCGAGTTTGAGTCCAATGTATTGTCCATTGCGTTTGTCCTTCAGCAAGACAATTTATCCACTATTGCTGCCTCTCGATCTCTACCCTGGTGTATATTGGGGGACCCTGAAGGAAGAGAACTGGCTGGAATACTCCTTAGGGAGTGGAAAATGTTCACTATGTGTGCAGGAATTATTGCGGTGTGTATCCGTTGACAAGGGTAATGATAATACTGTAAAGCGCTATGATGCTCTGGTAATACTAATACTTAATAGCACTATGTAAATAACCATTATTACAAATAATGAAGGGAAGGGACATCAGAACAAAAAGTAGAACTCTAATTGTATTTCTTTATTTTGCAGAAGTCTAAGCAATAGTCAATATTTCACATTTTATCATTATTTTGTTTTTATTTTTGCTTAGCAGGGACAGCAGCAAAATGATAAAGAAAGGGCGGAACAAGAACAGAGGTGAGAGGTCGTAGACAAATTTTGTAGCTGAGACCTTGAATTTTCGAGACCGAGGCCAGGTCCGGTCCACAATTTTCGAGACCGAGACCAAGACCCAGTAGTTGAGAATCCTGTAAGCGGGGGGGAAGGGGGGGGGGGGGGGGGGGGGCGTAATTCGTAGAAAACTTTCGCAGCCAGGAACGCGCGAATTTTCGAGACCGAGGCCAGGTCCCGGTCCACAATTTTTGAGACCGAGACCAAGACCCAGTGGTTGAGAATCCTGTAACTTGTAAGGGGGCAGGGGTTTGTGGGGGGGGGGGGGGGGGGGGATAGTCGTGGACATTTTGAGGCCGTTACCACAGTTTTTTGCACTTTTCGAGGTCGAGACCACTGACATTTGGTCTCGAGAACAGTTCAAATTTGAAAAGGGGTGTGGGGGGGGGGGGGTCAAACCCCCCAAAACAGTATGTTTTTGGT